>JAFEMH010005405.1:80000-164139 GCA_022495995.1 Adenophora triphylla var. japonica
GACCCTTCACGCGGTAGTACTAGCTCCACCTGCGGGGCCGGTACTCGGACTCTTGTCGATTACGAGGGGAGGATATATGTCGAGGATATCATCACTTTATGACCGTAGTAACTCTTCATTAATTTGATATAAGTTGGTTCCTTTTTGCTTTATATATAATTCATTATTTAAGTTAAAATGTTATTGTATAAATATACTTGGCGGTGTTTGTAGGTGGATACCCCACCACAGGGGACTAAGATCGGGCAATACCGGCGGTCTCGAAAAATGACCGAGTTTTGGCCCAAGCGGGAAAAAATTGCCACAGAGGCAGAAGGACGATGCGTGGGATGAGTTTAAGGTAATGTGTTAATGGTTTTTATTTAAAACTTAAATGTTAGTTTGTTATTAAAATGTTATAATTAATAATGATTATACTCTTTTAGTTTTGTAATGCTATCATTATATGTTGTAGGCTAAATATTATTGGGCGCCAGACATCAGCGATGCGACGGCTAGATATGTTTTCGATGAGCAGGCTCACAAGCTATTTAAGGATTTTATTTGTAACATATTTATCTATCCTTAATTATTTTAATTAACAATGATTATACTCTTTTAATTTTATAATGTCATCATTATATGTTTACGAGATATTCACATTTTTTATAGGTACCACGAAGAAAAATTATTATACTACTCGGCTCGCGGCGGGAGAACAGCCCTTGTGTCCTACTTTTATGACCGATGAGGTGTTTCGTCAATTTTGCGAATATTGGGGGTCGGATGCGGCGAAGGCTATATCCGAACAGGCCAAGGCCAATAGAGCAGGCTCCTCGGGGTCGGCGGCGTTGCATACCGGGGGGACGCTCACGGTCGCCGAGCATCACGACCGCATGGTATGTATGTTAATTTAAATGTAGTAGTGTATGGATGCTTTTAAATAGGTTTATGTACGTATGTTAGCTGGGAGCCATGTTGATGCTATGAAATCCATAGTTTTAGTGTAAATGTAGTGTATGCATGCTTTTAAATCAGTTTAAATGTTGCATTTATACAATTTCAAAGTAATAATCTCGCTTATTTTATTTATAGGAAAGGGAGTATGGTCCGAATATCAGTTTTGTGGATGTTTACGCTAGCACCCATATTCGGAATTCTACAGCGCCCGATCAACCTCCGCAATGGGTTGACGATCGATCTGCTAATGCCTTTGTAAGTAAACTATCATTAAATGACTTGATTTTGAATATGTAAATTTATTTATGTACCTTACATTGTGTATATGATTATAATTGTTTGTTTTATTTTGACAGCCGCATATCAAGCCGCCGTTGTTCCCGAAGGAACGCCTCCCGTGAACCCGTCCCCTTCGTGCTCGATGTTTGGCACGAGGTCACCTCTCGGGGACATCCAAGGAGAGGAGCCCGAGTGTTAGGGATGGGGATTACGGGCGGCAATGCCCGTCGACGTAGACCGGCCGTCGGCGAAATGTAGCCCGGCCACGTTTCATGATCCGAGGGTCGACACTCTGGGAGCTGCGTTGGAGGAGGAGAAACGCGAGCGGGCAAAGCTTGCGGATGCTTTGGCGGTTCGTACGCAGATGCAGGAGGAGAACGATCGACGTCATGCGTAGATTCAAAGACAACATGCGAGACTCAAAGACAATTGGCGCTGTTGATGGCTCATCTCGGCCAGACTCCTGTGGTAATTTTCGGCGTCCCCGGGTTGATTGCGGATTTTTTTAGACATTTTTGTATTAATTTATACTTGTTTGTAAACATTTGAGACATTTGGTACCCGCGGAGCCCCTCCCCGCCTCTCCCCCGCTCCACCCCTCTCCCCCTCTCCCCCTCCCCCTCCCCCTCTCCCCCTCCCCCTCTCCCCCTCTCCCCTCTCCCCTCCCGAATTGGTACGGTGGTATTTAGTTTTTATTTGGTACGTTGATATTTGAATTTTAGTTTTTATAGTTTTAGTTTTATAAATTGAAATGTTATATCGGGTACAAAAAATTTTGGTTTATTGATATTTTAAATTATTTTTTTAAAATTTATTTAAGAATCGGCGACGGAATTTTCCGTCGCCGAAATTAATCTTTGAAATAAAAATTAATTAAATAAATTAATTTCGGCGACGGAATTTCCGCCGCTATAATCGTTTAATTTTTATTTAATTTTTGATTTCAACGGCGGAAACTTCCGTCGCCGTAGTAAAATTTAAATTAAAATTAAATAATTTCAAGTAATTTCCGCCGAAATAATTTAATTTTAATTTAAATTTTATTACGACGGAAATTTCCGCTGAAATTAATTTAATTAAATTAATTTTTATTACAATGACGGAAATTTCCGCCGAAATGAAAATTTAATTAAATTAAATTAATATAGCAATGAATTTTCCGTCGCTGAAACCATTAATTCACCGGCGAAATTAAATTCCGTCGGTAAAAGAAAAAAATAGCGGCGGAAATTGACCCGTCGGAGCACTGCGACGAGCTGGTAGCGGCGGACCACCGACGGAAAAATTCCGTCGGTGATTTATTTTAGCGACGGAAATTTAATTTTAGCGGCGGAAATTTTCGTCGCTAAATGACCTTTTTCTGGTAGTGATAGGGTATACCCTATAGGGTATATGGTATAGAGTATAGGGCATATGGTATAGGGTATAAGGTATAGAATATAGGGTATATGGTATATGGTATAGGGTATAGGGTATAGGGTATATGGTATAGCATATAGGATATAGGGTATATGGTATAGGGTATAGGGTATACCATATAGGGTATATACCCTATACCCTATAGGGTATAGGGTATATGGTATAGGATATAGGGTATACCCTATACCCTATATGGTATACCCTATACCCTATACCATATACCCTATACCCTATATGCTATACCCTATAGGGTATAGGGTATATGGTATAGGGTATATGGTATAGGATATAGGGTATAGGGTATAGGGTATATACCCTATTATTTTTACAACTATTTAATATTTTTATTTTTATTCAATTATTATTATGAGATAATATTATTTAATATTTAATATTATTATTATTGTTATTATTATTTATTAATTACTATAATCATGAATAATATTATATTTTAAATTATTATTATTATTATTATTTACTTTTACTAATTAATAATATTATTTTTCTTGATATTATTTATTATTATTAGTTATTAATGAGTATTATAATTAATTAAATAATATTTATATATTTAAAAATTTTGACTAATCAAGATCTTAAATATTTTTTATTTAATATTATTTATATTTTGAATTATTTTTATTTACTATCATTTCTTTAAAAATAATTATATTTATTAATAATTATTTTTACTAATTATTAAAATAATTTGTTTTTAATATATTTAATTTAAAGATTACATTATACTAGTATTTTTTATATATTATTGCTATTATCCTTCTAACTAACTTTTTCCTTAATAAGACATTGTTTCACATGGATCATCATCTTAGTCATTCATTCTATATCATTTAAATTGAATCCAATGGCTCTCATTTTAACAACTTATTTTACTTAGATAACCATCTCAACCATCCATCTTGATTGCAATCAATGGTTCAAATTCACTTACTCACACAAAAACCCTACCCACTCACATAAAATGCCTCCTCTTTTCTCTTTCTCTCACTTCACACTTTTCTCCCTCTCTCTACACGCACACGCACGGTATTCCCCTTTCTCTCTCTCATCGTCATTCCGTCGACACCCTTCATCGCCGTCCAACCAATACGCCATCCGCCGACCTCCATTCCACTTCTCTGCCTTCCTCCCTTTCCCCCCAACGCCGACGCCGTCTTCTTCTCTATCTCCCCAACCGGCCGACGTTGGATTTGGCAGATCTGGTTCTCCCTTCCCCATTCTCTGCGGCATCCTCGCCGGAAAATCCATAAAATCAAAATACTCTTGATTTCCGCAACAATCTCCGCCAGTTCTGGGTGACGCACCACCATTTTCATATCTCTCCCTGTCATTTCTCTCATTTCTCTCATTTTTCTGACACTACTTACTGTATTGGGAGTCTGGGAAGAACTTCCAATAACTTCCTTGCCCATTTAAGAACGGAATGAAGGCCTCAAGAGTTTCGGCCTCTCTGAAGATCCAATTTGAGCACCTTTTATATGGTTAAGCCGTCCACTGCATCCAAGTCGGTTGCGAAACTGAGTGTTTCTATCCCTACAGTCAGATGCATCTCTCAAAACAAGGCCTGATCCCTTTCTAAGAGCAGCAATCCCACCAAGTCCTCTTTTACCAGAGTATTCATCCATGTGTGTGTGTGTGTGGATCTGAGGTCCCCAAATGTGATTTTGTTGATTTTTTGTTTTGTAGATCTGGGTTTACCACAAAAATTGGATGATTTTGACAGTGATATTGGTGGATTGATGGATGGTGGTGGTGGTGGTGTTGGTGATGGTGATTGTAATTTTTGAAACATAACGGACTGATTTAAGAATAAATTATGTTAATGGATCGATTTGAGAATAAATTATGTTAAGGGACTGATTTGAGAATAAAATATGTTAAGGGACTGATTTGATAATAATAGAACTTAAGGGACTGATTTGACAATAATAGAACTTAAGGGACTAATTTAAAAATATTTACAAAAATTATATATATATATATATATATATATATATATATATATATATATATATATATATATATATATATATATATATATATATATATATATATATATAATTTTTTTTTAATAAAAAATATAAAATTAGCGACGGAAATATCCGTCGGTAATTTGATATATCAAAAATAAAAAATATTGAAAAAAGAAAATTTAAAAAAATTTAAAAAATTGTGAAAATTTGGAATAAATTTTAGCGACGGAAATTTCCGTCGTTAAATCCGTCGTTATTAATGTCGCCAATACATTAATTTTGTCGTTCCTCTTCAACATTTAGCGACGGATTTTTGAGTTTTAGCGACGAAATTATCCGTCGTTACTTTAACGACAACCCAAAAATCTGTCGTTAATATTTAGCGACAAGGGTTTTAGCGACAGATTTTTTCCGTTGCTAATCCGTCGCTAAATGCTTTTAGTGACGGATTTTTGGCTTTTAGCGACGGATTTTTCCGTCGCTAAAACCTGTTTTTCTTGTAGTGGTGTATGTTCGTAAATTTGTCACTAATAACTCCGTTACTAATGAGTTTGACTATTTTGGGTTTTATGTGAATGATTTACGAATGGGGAGGCGCATAATGAGATGTAAAAGCCAGGGAGATTTATATCCTCTCACCACCAACTACACAAATAATTCGCATTCTTTAGTTGCTTTCTCTCCCACCATCCGACATGAGCGTTTGGGTCACCCGAGCACACCTATTTTTAATTCTCTTAGAATCTATCATGTATAGTTATACAAAAATGTCTCATGTATGTCACACATGTTCTCTGGGAAAACATATTCGTTTACCTTTTGTTTCTTCTACGTCTTGTACTGTTTTACCGTTTGACATTATTCATATTGATATTTGGATTTCTCCAGTTTTAAGCTCCTCTGTTCATCGTTATTATTTAATTCCGTTGGATGATATCTCTAATTTTTTATTGACTTTTCCTTTAGCTTAAAAATCGGATGTATATTCAACCTTTCTTACCTTTCGAAATTATATCCGTACTCAATTTGAAAGAGAAATTAAAACACTTCATGAGTGTGACAATGGTAGAGAATTTAACAATGATCAATTTAATTTTTTTTGTAATCAACATGGATTATCATCTCGCTTGTCTTGCCCGTATACCTCCTCTCAAAATGGGAAGGCCGAGCGAACTATTCGTACAATTAATAATATTATGGGTACCTTATCAATCCATGCTTCTTTACCTCCTTCTTTCTGGCCTCACACCCTCCAAATGGCTACATCTTTATTTAATATTTTACCTCATAAAACTCGAAATTTTCGGTCCCCTTTAAGTATTCTTTAACTAATTTCGATTATATAATTCCGTAAAAAGAGAAAAATGACTGAGCGAGAGCACTTATAGCGTAACGGATTCTTGTATGTAATTAATAGATTATAAGTAACGTAAAGAAGACATTGCAGCAGTTATAAATAGTCTCTCTCCTCACCCCCTTGAACATTGATATTCCCTGCCAATTAGCCTAAAAATCTCCAAGTTCCAATTAGCCTAAAAATCTCCCAGTTCATGTAAATTTAAAACTTAACAAAAGGAATTTCATTCAGCTTGTTGATTTAGAGAAATATGGCAAAAATGGTAATGGTTTGGCTTGTGTTGGTGGCCGTTACCATATGTGAAATGCCGACAGATGCAGGGAGGTTTATAAGTTTTCAGACTCCTGGCCCACCTCCTGGCCCACCTCGTCAAGCCAACCCCTATCAAAGAGGCTGCACTACAATCACACGATGTGCTCGTGGCTTCCTGCAAGTCGACCCAGCTATAGATCCAGCGAGACATTAGTACTGCCACAGATCTATAAAATTCATGTTACTAGGTTGACACTTTTATTAAGAAAAAGTACGTGTATTGAATTGTATAATATGAATGATCTAATGATTTTAAATTATTAGGGTCGATATCAAAATAAATAATATATTATCAAACATACTTGTTCCAAATGTGGTAGCTAATCGTGTAATCAATATGGATTATCACCTCGCTTGTCTTGCCCGTATACCTCCTCTCAAAATGGGAAGGCCAAGCGAACTATTCGTACAATTAATAATATTATGCGTACTTTATCAATCCATGCTTCTTTACCTCCTTCTTTCTGGCCTCACGCCCTCCAAATGACTACATATTTATTTAATATTATGCCACATAAAACTCGAAATGGATTCTTGTAATTAATAGATTATAAGTAACATAAAGAACATGGCAGCAGTTATAAATATTCTCTCTCCTCTCCCCCTTGAACATTGATATTCCCTGCCAATTAGCCTAAAAATCTCCCACTTCCTGTAAATTTAAAACTTAACAAAAGGAATTTCATTCAGCTTGTTGATTTTGATAAATATGGCAAAAATGGTAATGGTTTGGCGTGCGTTGGTGGCCTTTACGATATGTGAAATGCCGACAGATGCAGGGAGCTTTATAAGTTATCAGACTAGTGGTCTTCCTCCTGGCCCACCTCGTCAAGCCAAACCCTATCAAAGAGGCTGCACTTCAGCCACACGATGTGCTCGTGGCCTCGACCCAGCAATAGAGGCGCGACATTAGTACTGCCACAGATCTATATAATTCATGTTAGTAGGTTGACACTTTTATTAAGAAAAAGTTGTAGCTAATCGTGTACTATGGCAATGACCATACAGAATTTTTAGGCCAGTATATACATATGCAAGTGAAATTCAGAAGTATTTAGTTCTAGTCTAATGAGTCCATAAATGCAAATGCAAGTGGTTTGTTTTGAACTTTATTTCATTAATTAATAAGATTAATGTTGTTTAAATTTTAAAACAATGAATAGAGATAATTGCAAAATAAATCTTAAATTTTTTTTATTATAATTTGAACCTTATACAAATTATAAATGTGAAAAAAAAACTTGTAATTTTTTTTATTGTAATTTAAACCTTCCTCCATTTAGTTATTAAAAAACTAAGTTAATAAAGGTGCACTTATATTCCCTAAATTTATCCAATTTGTAGTTTTCTACCAAAAAGTTAATCTTCCGGGAGTGTCGGCGGTTTGGTTTAAACGGTAGTTCAAGACCGAAGCGAATCAAGTTATACGATATTGTTTGGTTTTCAAGCATGAGTGGTTTATCTTAGTTGCAAATTTGGCAAATAACGTGATTCGGTTTATCTATAGACTCTTCAAAATCAAATGAAGCCGAATTGAATCAAATTGTTTTAGATCGAACTTCGTAAATAAATTTGTGTGATGAAATTGCATTGCATGTAAACCTAAAGTAGATACTAAAATTAGAAAAATGTGTTACTTTTCTTCCCCACTTCACTAGCATAAATGTCAAACTTTTCATAGTAATCAGGAAGACCAGTAGAGGGTTCATAGTAATCAAAGAGCAGTAGAAGGATCAAAGAGATTGTTAGAATATTAGGTAGATATTTGCAGTGGCGGAGCCAGGAATTTACGAAAGGGGGACAAAATTTTTAGGAACAAAGGGTATGATGAATGGGATGAAAATAATTTGGCTGTTTTTTTTTCTTAAAATACTTCAAACCTACTAGTTAACCACTGAAAGCCAGAATCATTTGGAACAATGACCAGCTCATAAGCTAATCCGATCCAACCTAAAGTCAGTGTGCGTTCTAACATGCTTAGCACTCATAATTATTCAATATATATATATATATATATATATATATATATATATATATATATATATATATATATATATATATATTTCATATATATGCGTATTTCATAATCATTTGTTAAGGATTACGAAAGGGGTGGAAATGAAAAGGTTACCTTATCAGTTGCCTGCATTTTGGGCATCATTTCCCGCACTTATCAGTAGTAGATATCAAGCATTTCTTACAAAAACTATCCAAATTAAATCAAAAGTAGTTAGTCAAGTGTGCCATTTTCTACTGTTCTACTAACATGAAATAGAGAGAACTCTATTTGCTTTGTGCCATTGTTGATATTTCAACAACCCAACATTGATTAAAAATCTCAATTGAGTTGAGAATTCCAAAATTCACATCGAAACCAAAATAAAATCCTAACCCTAATTGAGAAATCAACATAATAAAGTTTAAAAATCGACAAAGATGAAGCTCTTAGCTAAATATTTGAATAGAGAAGAATCAAGGAGATTAAATTTGTGCAGAATCAGCAAACCTTGAATAGATCGTAGTAATTGCTTCGTCCCTTCATCCTTTGTCCCAAGCAGCGTTGTTTTTTTCTTCCTATTTTCATCCCTTTTTGCTGAAACATATATTTATTAAACCTAGTAAACGACTTCGTTTTACCTTTAAAAAAAAACGAAAAAAAAATTAGGGGGGGGGGGGCTACTGCCCTGCTTGCCCCTGGGTACTTCCGCTAATGGATATTTGTATATATTTATAGTGATCTTTTCCCATTTGTATTGTTACCATAGATAACAATTGATATAGTCAGTTTCCTAGAATTAAGGCCTAAATTAGAGGAGCCATTGTACTATATAACTGTTATGGGCACATTTCCTGCATGTTGACATCTTAATACACTGTAAGTGTTGCATAAATATTTACTGTTTTTACTTAACTGTTTTCATGTTTACAGTGAAACGTGGAGATAATCCCGGAAGCACTATAACTACTACGAGGACTCTCTCATCAAACGCCAAAGACCAAGTCAAGAGACGTTGATATAGCAATAGGCCGAATTTATAGGGATAGTTTGTTATCTTGTTTTAGACTTCTATTTATTCTAGGAGACTTGGAAAAACACACAAGCACACATACCACGCTCACTATGTAATCTCCATAGCTCTCAATCCTCTTGTAACCGAAACTATACTTAGTGAATTCTTTGGTAAGGAAGGTGACCTAACCTCCCGAGGTTTTATACCGGTGAGAACATTTTTCTCAAAGGCTTTCCTCGTTACATCGTTGTGTTCTTGTTTGCATTTCTTAGTTTAGCATCCATTTATATCAAATTCCAAAGCTCCCTCCTAAAGATATATAATCCACACACTATTTAGTCAAGATTCTACTTAAACTGTTTTTTCTACCAAAACAGTTTTTCGCCCACCAAGGGGCCTTTGGTCTATTGATTACTTGGATCATTTCCCGAACTCAACATGTCGATTAACCCAATGGTTTCCATCGCTGGCAAGACCATCGCTGTTATTCTGTTATATGGGGACAAGACAACCCCGTTGCCGCCACCTCCTCAATCAAAGCCTCAGATGACACAGCCTTCACCATCATCCCAAAAGGCAGGATCTTCTACTGTGGATGCTAACATCCGAAGAGCCTTGACTATGTTGAATCAGAGGCTAGATAACCAGGATTGTAACTCAAAGCTATTGGCCAATGCTATGATCAAGATGCAGCAGGACCAGAAGCTCATTGCATCCTAGCTCAGTAACATCTCATCGTTGTGCCCAAGGAGCATAAGCTTTGAAACCAGTGGAGGATCTCCATTTCAGAATGAATTCATTCCGATGGGTGGCCCATCTCAGACTCATTAGATGACATCTTCAATGATGTCACCACCTTTCTCCAATGACACTTTGTTGGCACCACCCTCAGCAGGATTTACCTCTTCCATGCCATTCGTTGACAACATCATTGTCACCCCAGCTCCAGATAACACTGGTTTGCTTGGTAACCTTGTTAATAATAATGCTTTCAATCATATTCATATGGCTGACCCTTTTACAGGTAATCTGTTAGCCAAGTAGATGCAGGATCTTAGAGAGCTGATAATGAATGTACCGGGCATCACCCCTCCAATCCAGCAAGTGTCGCCAAATTTCTATAATCAGTCTCGGTTTGTCCCAGCCATTGCAAGTGTCGACATCCCAAAGAATTTCAATGTCCCATCAATGAAATTGGATGATGGCAGGACAGATCCAGAGGAGCATGTTCAGAGAGGCTTGTTTATGCAGAGGATTCGGGTCGTCATTAGTTTGACCATCTCTCAAGTGGTTGATTAGGCATCCCGTAGACTCAATTGGTTCCTTTGCCCAACTCATCAATATGATCTACAACCAGTTCTCATGCAGTCGACAATTCGAGAAGTTGACAAGTGGCCTCTATAACGTGACCCAGCAACCTACAGAGACCATGAAAGACTATGTCCACCGATTCAATAGAGAAGTCCTGGAATTTCCCAATCTTTACATGTCGACAGCCACAGAAGCATTCAAGATGGGGCTGAAGAAAGATTCTCACTATTATCAATATTTAGTGATGACCCCTTGTAAGCAGTTGGACAAGGTCAGAAGTAGGGCCTTAAGGTTCATAAGGTTGGAGGAAGACGAGTTGCAGCGGTCCAAGTCGGCAAGCAAGATGTCGACATATGACAACCCGGACAGGAAGACAGAGTCATCTCACCGCAGAAACAACTGATCCAATCCTTACCCAAGAAGCAACAACAACAAAATCAATTCAGTTGAGGGTGAGGACGAAGATAATGATAATGTGCCTAACATATCTGATTACTGCTTTTTTGTTGATATTTCAGGTGTACTTTGTGCGATGGGCAACCTGGGAGATAAAGCAAGGTGGCTGAAGAAGACAGAAAGGTATACGGGATGGCGTAATGAATCCAAGTGGTGTGCCTAACACAAAGATTTCGGGCATGTCACAGAGGATTGTATTTCCCTGAGGAAGAAAATAAGTTACCTGCTCTCAAAGAGACTCCTTAAGGAGTTGCTTGGTTCTAGAAAGAAGAAGACTGAGAATACGAAGGCACCAACAGAAGCTGAACGACCAATCTCTCCACCAGCATCAACTGAAGTCATCAATTTTATCAGTGGTGGGTCGGAGATTTGCGGTACTTCCTACTCCGCTGCCAAAAGACATGCAAAAGAATCAAAGGATGAAAAGCTAGAAAGACCAGCTAGGATGTCGACATCTTCCCAGGAACCGATTACCTTTGATGAAAGTGATAGAGATAACTTATTGGAACCATACCATGATGGCCTGGTAATTTTGCTACAGATTGCCAACTGTACTATTAGGCGCATCTTGATAGATGGGGCAGCTCGATCAATCTCATCATGTTGAGCACCCTAAAAGAGATGAACATCCCAGAATAAGAGATTGTCAAGAAGTCGTCAGTGCTAGTAGGCTTTAGTGGTGAAATCAAGGAAACAGTCGGAGAGATCAAGCTTCCAATTTACTCTAAGGGCCTCAACGCAATGGAGCGGTTTTGTGTAATCGACTGTGTAACATCTTATAATGTGATTCTTGGCAGGCCGTGGATTCATGGAATGAAAGCTGTACCGTCAACTTACCATCAGTGCGTGAAGTTCCCTACACCTTGGGGAGTTATCAAGATATATAGTGACCAACAAGTTTGAAATTACCTGAATCCGGCTCGCGCGTGGGCCCTGGTATCTCGCTGCGTTGGTCGAGGAGGTGTCTCGCTGCATTTTTGTTTGTAGAGTCGCCATGCCGTTTTGATTTAGCCCAAAACATTGAGAAAAGGCATCAGTTTAAAAACTGTTGATGTGTGATGAGATTTTTGAGTTCGGAGGTCAGGTTACGACTCGGGAAGAGAATGTTAGAGCTCACCCGAGTCGCCTCGTAAAAATGAGTCTTTCGGTACCCCTTCTTTCTTTAAAAGTTATGTGTATGCGTATGTGCTTTTAAAAATGCATGCGGTATCTGATGTCTACATTGTACACTGCTTGTTGAAATGTATTGAAATAGTGTAGGAAGGAAGCCTTACCAATGTTGGTTCGTATCTGTCTTCCGCTAGGGAATAGTGTTTAAGTGTTGAATAGTGTTTCGGGACGGACCGGGGTTACTTCGGGATGTGCCGATTGTCTACGAACAGAGCTTCGGCATGCCTCGAGATTGTTAGGTGTGTGCTCGGGCAGAGTTTCATTGTGCGTTGGGATCGCAGGGATCATTGACTGGATTCGGGCAGAGGTTCTTCGTGCGTTGGGATCGTCAGTTGTGCTTGGGCAGAGTTCCGGCTTGCGTCGGGATCGTCGGTTGAGCTCAGAAAGGGCCGGGACGCCTCGGGATGTATCGGAATGCCTCGGGATGGCATGGTAGGGCTTCAGGATGGATCAGCGAGGCTTTGAAATTCCTCAAAAGTGCCTCAGGGCAGCTCGGGAGCGTCTCGGGAGCGCTTGGCAGTGCTCGGTAGAGCTTCGGAGTACCACGAGGGACCTCGAAATACTCCGGAATAAACCGAAAGGGATCGGGATTGCCCCGAAGGGTCTTAGAGGGGCTGCCTGAAGGCTGAGAGAGAAGATAGAAGAGGGAGGTGTGTGGATTATGAGGGGGGAGCCCACTATTTATAGGGTCCAGATTCTAGCAAGTTGTGTCGCACGACGCAAGCAGCCATTACCAGTGTTTTGGTTTTCCTGGATTTAAGGGAATATCGTGGACTTTAAGGGGATTTTGTAATTATGATGTCCCTTGGCTAGTTGTGTCGCACGGCACAAGCAGTCAATTTCATATTTTACAAAATTCCTTGAAAGTCCTTTTGTACTTTTTAATCCCAAAATGGCCCCCTTAGTTTGGTTGGTGGTTTTTGGGGTTTTTGAGGGCTATGGGTGTTCGAGACTGCATTTGTGTGAGTCTGCGGTGTTTCCCATGCATTTTGTAGAGAGTGATCCAGATTGGGGTACTTACATAAGCCCCTCGACGATGTCACTTACGGAGGAAATGGGGTCGTCGATAAGATAAGGGTCCTGATCTGGATAGCGTGCTGGGAGAGGATGTTACCGTGTAGGCCTGTTTGTGAGGACGTGGTAGTGTCCTTTTGTGTGACCGTTTATGTCGGTTGACTGGACCCTTTGAGAGGATTCCTACGTATCCTGTATGGGAATCAAGCCTGATCGTAGTTCGTGTGTGGGGTGAGTGTTGTCATGCACGAGGACATGTGATATCCTCTGACTGAGACTCTGTGCGTAGACGTGGTGGTATCCTGTGGGTGACCTTTTAGGTCGGTTGGCTGGACCCTTTGATAGGATTCCTACGTATCCCTAGCGGGAATCAAGCCTGATCGTAGTTCGAGGTGGTGTAATTGTGAGTGTATGCGAGCGTGGTGGTGCCCTGAGGTGATGTGACCGCTAAGGTCGATTGTGAGGATGTGGTGGTTTCCTGAAATGGAAATTTTACGGTTTTCCGAACCGGGTAATTTAAAGCCTTCCGACCTGGGGATAATGATTTGGGAGATTTATACGGTCTTCCGGACCGAGTAATTTAAAGCCTTTCGAGCTGCGGATAGTGATTTTGGAGGTTTATACGGTCTTCTGGACCGAGTAATTTAAAGCCTTCTGGGCTGCGGATGATGATTTGGGAGATTTATATGATCTTCTGGGTCGAGTAATTTAAAGCCTTCCTGGCGGCGGATAGTGATAGGGACGTGTTATGCCCTCTAACTGAGGTTGTGCCGTGTGTGAGGATGTGTTGTGTCCTCCAACTGAGGTGGTGTCGTGCGTGAGGATGTTTTGTGTCCTTTGACTGAGGTTGTGTGTTGCGTGAGGATGTGTTGTGTCCTCTGACTGAGGTGGTGTCGTGCGTGAGGATGTGTTGTGTCCTCTCACTGAGGTTGTGTCGTGCGTGAGGACGTGACTTGTCCTCTGACTGAGTTGGTGTCGTGCGTGAGGATGTGTTGTGTCCTCTAACTGAGAAGGTGTCGTGCGTGAGGATGTGTTGTGTCCTCTGACTGAGGTTGTGTCGTGCATGAGGATGTGTTGTGTCCTCTGACTGAGGTGGTGTCGTGCATGATGATGTGTTGTGTCCTCTGACTGAGGTTGTGTCGTGCGTGAGGATGTGTTTTTGTGAGTACGCCAATCCAATTCGCGACCCTTCATAGGTGCATTTTAATATGATAAAATTGCATTAGGGGCATTTTGGTAAATTCCCGATCCATTCCAAGACTTCCGAAAACTGTTTATAAGTTTCTTGCGAAGGAAGTACTTTTAAGTATTTTTCTCATGCAAAAGACCTATAAGGTATTATTCAGCTTGGAATTATTGGGAATTAGCTTGGAATGTTCCAGAACTAGGTTTTGGCGCCAGAAACGGTTAGTGGCTTGCTTGGTCGTGCGACATCTCGAGCCACAAAAAATGGAAGTAGAAGGTCGTGTGACACGCCTTGCCCATCATCAGCAGCCTATAAATAAGACCCTACTCCTCTCATATCTGGATCCCTTTTTTGCATACTGTTAATCTGCCAAATTAGAAACGTAGCCCACACTGCAAACACCCACAACTCTCTCTCTCATACCCAAATTGCTCCAATCCTTCCTCAATTCAATTCAATCCACATACTACCACTTAGATCTTCAAACCACCACTCCTCCTAAGCTCAATTCGCCTCAGAAGCTACTTGTTGAAGGGTTCTATACCTGACAGGGTATAGGATTCGTGGATCTTCAAGGGTAACTCACCAATTCCCTACTTCTCTCTCTTAGATCTTGTCATTTTCCTAATTCAATCAATTTATACTCATTTTCTTCAGTAATTAGACTCCATCTGTCTTAATTATTGAACTCCAATCGCCATCTCTCTGTTTAATTGATCTGATTGGTTTAATTGCTTATTCATAGTTTGATTTCATTGAATTTGTGGCTTGATTGCCAAGGGAGTGTGGATCTCCCCATATCCACACCCCTTTGGTCAATTCGTTGTTGATTCGTGGCTATCTGTGTTGATTTGGTATTGTACTTTGATTTGATTTGATCTTAGTTTGATCTGTGTTCAATTTGTAAGGTTGCTACAGATAGGCATCCTGTGTCACGCGACACAGTCTGCCCTGATGAGTCCTGTGTCACGCGACACAACTCACCAGGCAGATCCTGTGTCACGCGACACATCTTGCCCATCTGCAGTAACTCTTTTCCAGTTGTAAGTTGCTCTCATATTTGTAATCTGGGATGTGGCCCCCCATTGTTACAAGTGGCTTACAAGTTGTAACAATCCCATTTCATTAATAAAATTCATTTACCACATTTGTTTGTCATTGTTGTTTGCACACACTATGAATGTTTTGGATGTTTATTTCGAAAGACTCGTTTACGGACGAGGCGTGTTGGGTGAACCCTCAAGTTCTTCCCAACACGTAACCTGACCCCCGGACCCTTTTCTCTACTTTCCAATGGTTTTTCAAAGTGTACCTTAAAACATTGTGTGGCGACTCCCAAAAACATTTTTAAAATTTTGGCGAGCGTACATTCAGTGGCGACTCCGTTGGGGACATGCTTTTGAAAGCCAGTTTTTCAAAATTAAGAGGGTCAAGCTTTCATTTCTTGTAAACATCCAATGTGTTCATTTTGTGTGCATCATTAATGACTTTGTGTGGTATATGCATTTTATGGGATTGTGAGATTTGTGTGCCCTTGTGTGCTTCATGTTGTTTTTGTTGCTGTATTCTGGTGTTGTGAGTTGCTCCTTGCTATGAGGAGGCAGGGGCAGGATTCCTGTTTCAGGTTCTGGTTCAGTGGCTAGCCAAGTCGTGCGACAGTCTTGGACCATTCTGTCCTGTGTCACGCAACAGAACTAGCCACTGAGGAGTTGTGCAGGTTTTTTGGCTAAGGGCAGTCCCTTTGATCAAGTGCGAAGTTGATTATTGTGCCTTGTTATTCTGTGTGTATGTGTGTGTTTTTTTCCGTTTGTATTTCCTTTTCAAATAAAAAGAAAAAAAATGGTTTCAAAATTATATTTTTTATAAATAAAGGAACATAGTCATTCGCACACTACGTCACATAGATTTAGAACCCTCGGGTGCGATTGACGGCATCGCGGACGGTGATGTATGTTGCCTACGCTTGAGCGCCTAATATCAAACCTGTCCCCCTAGCGCATCATAGGTGGCGCCACTCTTTAAAGGTTACCCTATGGTTGGTTTTTGGATACAACATTTTTAATTATACCAAAATGAGTTATTTCGAAATTTGTAATAGGACATATATACATATCCCGAAACCTAGCACATGTGGGCATGTTGCCAATGCAACATGATTTCACGTATGGACATGTCACTCTCGTGACATGTTCTAACGAGAGATCATGCCGCATTGTCACCGTGCACTGACGAGGGGTCATGCCGAATTTTTCTTTGAAATTCTTCGAGAATACCCGTTATGCTGCTCAAATTTCCCCAGAAATTTGGATCACTCGTCCGTCTCATATAGTTCTTAGGTCTTGTTTAGATATTATTACCTATTACTAATTTCTATGTAAAACATTTGGTATAATTTGAATGTTGCATCTCTAGGTTTCCCCCGAGGTCTTAGAATGCGTGAATAAAGGCTTATCCTTTTCCAAACTTGTTTAGGACTTATAAGACACCGATTTCTACTTGAACATAAATAAGATGTTTGCATGAGTCTGTCCTTTCCTTTCTCCTCCCTCTCCCGTACCTCCTAAAGAGTCTCTTCCTCTACCACCTTATCAATCCGTATCTACCCCTACAGTCGCGGCAAGTTGGGTGCGTGCTCCGACTTCCAGTGCTCGTTTGGTTCGTGTCTCCGAAGTAATTGTAGTTTCTTGCAGAGCTATCATCTGTTTTGGTATCCAAGATATCTGGTACAGAGAATGCGTCGTCCGCCCAGCCTGGAGGTTCCTTTGTCTCGGGTCAGCTGGATCTGAATGATTTGTCTGTGGTTGAGTTGTGAGCTTCGCTTGAGGCTGCCTTGGTTCTGTAAGTACCCAAATATGGCTCATGCCTTCCGGTTATTTTTCCCGGCAATTCCGGCAAGTTTTTCGGCAATTCCCCAGACTTTCCTAGAGTTCCGGAACAATTCCGGAACTGTTCCAAAACATTTAAGGGCTGAAGGGAATGCTTGGTAATTAAGAAACACGTTTTTCTTAATCCAAGAATCCTTCTAGAATTGCCACCTTGCATGATTCTAGAAACATGCTGAGTCACACAGGATAATGCCGCACGACTGCATTAGACAAGGACCTCTGGCCGCACGGCTTCATTAGCCTTATCCAGACTGCCTATAAATAGAGCCCTCCTCTACCCATTTTAAACACACAATCAGAGCAATACCTGCATAAAAACACTCTCTAAATACTCCACGAAGATCAGGAAGTTGAAGGTGCCAAGAAGCCACCCCCCTCCTCCTTGAAGCCTCCAAAAGTTGGTCCTACCACTAGGCAAAACCCCAAGAAGAAGAGGTCACCACCATTGGTAACCTCTCACTCCCTTACCTTGCATAATGCTTGTCTATATGATTTAATTGCTCATTGCATTCATATATTGTCATTATCTTGCTTGGGACTTGGCATTTATCATTAAAGATCATATCTTTATCATATCCTCCTCCCCCTTTTGCATCCTTTGCATGAAATAGGCATCATTTGCTCATAAAAATGTGATCTTTAGCATCCTTTGCTCATAAAAATATAATCTTTATGTTAAAGGTGCATCCTTTGCACCTAAAAGCCCCCATTTTACATCAAAATGCATCTTTTGCACATAAAAATTATGTCTTTATCATAAAGGTGCATCCTTTGCATCTAAAACTCATTTTCATGCATCATTTGCTTCAAAGATCATCTTTTTATCATCAAATTAGCATCCCTTGCTTCCAAAATGTAATCTTTGCGCATCCTTTGCATAATAAATACTATTTTCCCCATAAAAATGCATCCTTTGCATAAAAATCATGTCTTTATATAAAAATGCATCCTTTGCAAATTAAATGCATCCTTTGCAACCCAAAAATGTCATATTTTCACTAAAAATGTCATTTTTACATGCATTCCCCCATGTCCCCATTAGCAACCTTGGAACGGACCGGTGTAAAGATCCTATCTTTACATCGTTTCTTCCATTAAAGGTGCCACAATCTCTTTAGAAAGGGATAAACCTTGAACCTATATCTCCGATTATCACTTAAGACACGCATGAAGCATCCATATAAGCTCAATCGTCTTAAAGTGTAGGATTGATGGGCTAAGGTCACTCCTTTCCTAAAGAACCTCATTTTGGACTATAAGAAAGAGTCCTTCTCTCGATCACGCAAGTCCCGAGGTTAAAAAAAAGCGATGATCACGAGTCCACGATGAGGACGGGATCAAAATCCCGAACACATAAAATCCAAGAAATCCCGAGCGACAACCAATAAATGGTTTGTACGTTTGGAAGACAACTTGGGACATTCCCTCCCCTTTTATTCAAACACATGCACACAAGAAAGCACGCAAGCAAGCACGATAAACGGAATCTAGGGAGACTTGCTACGGCAAGGCACCTTGGGTGAACGACGATCCGTTCTTCCCAAGGGGTAACTTAACCTCCGAACCCATAAAAACCATTTTTTCAAAGTTTTGAGGAAATAAAAATGGCGTGGCGACTCCATTTTTCAAATTAAACCGGATGTCTTCAAACTCGCGTGAATCCAAATTTGGGCACACATTCACAGTTTGGCGACTCCGCTGGGGATATCCCAAAGGAGAAAAGCTTTTATTTTTAAAATAAACGATACTTGGTATATAGGTGGAAACCACTTAACCTTCCTGTATCGCTCCCTAACCCGGGGCTTGGGATAAACGGTGGTTTAACAATCCCACGTACCGGTATCACTTTTCGAAAAAAAAGTAAAAAGAAAGCTTTTCCCTTTGAGCGGGTTAGACTCCCATCGCGGATTCCACGAATCGTGCTTGCCTTCTTTGCCTTGCATTGCATCATTTGCATCTTGGGATTTGTGCATACTTTGAACGGGAAACAACCCGAAAATAGCAAAGGAGTGGAACCTGGAAAATTGATCCATGCAGTCGTACGGCTCAACCCTCCTTGGATTCTGACCGGGCGACCTCAGTGGCAATTCCACCAGGAAAAATTGAGGATAATCTGGCAGCCTTGGCAGCTTGGGGCTATTCAGTTCCAAGACTGACTGGGGCTCCCAGAAAATTTACGTGCTTAACTGTTGCATTTTCCCCGTCCCGAAAAATCATTCCTTTAAAACACATTTATGAAAATCTCCATTTTAACTCAAAAAGGAACATTTTTAGGAGACCGCACACTACGCACACCCTATATATCCTGTACACTTTGCACGCACGTCCCTTTAAACCCGGGATGGTTTATCAGCTGCAGTCACGGACAGCCTTATGATGCTCCCGGGCGCGCACGAAATCATCCCAAACTCCCCATGGCAGCCAGTGTCGACCAATGCACAGTCCGTGTCACACGTTTCAAAAAACCGTGACTTTTTGGTTGGTTTTTGGTCTAGTCCATGTCATATAGCCCAGTTGCATATCCCCGTAAAGGTCAAGCCTTAGTTCATAACGGAAGTCAAGATCCTTCGCTCAAGCGAAACTCTGCCGAAATTCCGACAAGGAAAAAATCGGTAGAATCTTGACTCCGACATTGACTTCGACCTTGACCCGCACGGAATGCGTAAGAGTCGAGACCGAGTCCTTGTCAAGAAAATCCAAAAGATCTTTCGCTCAAGCGAAGCTCTGCCAAAATTCCGACAAGGAAAAATTAGCAAGATCTTGACCCGGCATTGACTTTGATCTTGACTCACGCACGACATATGCAACGAAGTTCAATGTGACACTGTGTCATCCGGCTTTTACCGCCCGACCCATGCCTATTATCTTCTCGGACATTATCGAAAAGTCAAAATGTCAATCGCGCAAGCAAAATTCTATCAAGGCTGAAAGACGAGACTTTCCCGGTATTGCCTTGACTATAATTCGCATCGCTCGTGCGTTAAAAGTTCCTATGACCCGCTAGACCCATTAGGAGCGTTCTTTTCTCTCGGTCGGTGGGATCCGTGTGCCCTATAGGACCCTCGCCTGGGGCTGTCCACCCTGGGAGGTCGAAATACAGGTGGAATACGAGGGGCTTATAGACGTAGTGACGGAACCCACTGATCCAGGATCTAGAGTAGTTGCGAAAAAGAAGGGCAAACCCCCTTTTCCAGCCAAATAGAAATAAATAAAAGACATTGTTTTAAGTAAACTTGAACAATTAACGAAATCATAATTGCATTTTCCTATCTCTGATATCCCTAATCGAGACCTCCTCGGTCCGATTTCCGATTTTCCTGTCTCGACCTTTCATTGTCAAATCCCTAATCGAGACCTCCTCGGTACGATTTCCGATTTTCCTATCTCTGATATCCCTAATCGAGACCTCCTCGGTCCGATTTCCGATTTTCCTGTCTCGACCTTTCATGGTCAAATCCCTAATCGAGACCTCCTCGGTCCAATTTCCGATTTTCCTATCTCTGATATCCTTAATCGAGACCTCCTCGGTCCGATTTCTGATTTTCCTGTCTCGACCTTTCATGGTCAAATCCCTAATCGAGACCTCCTCGGTCCGATTTTCGATTTTCCTATCTCTGATATCCCTAATCGAGACCTCCTCGGTCTGATTTCCGATTTTCCTGTCTCGACCTTTCATGGTCAAATCCCTAATCGAGACGTCCTCGGTCCGATTTCCGATTTTCCTATCTCTGATATCCCTAATCGAGACCTCCTCGGTCCGATTTCCGATTTTCCTGTCTCGACCTTTCATGGTCAAATCCCTAATCAAGACCTCCTCGGTCCGATTTCCGATTTTCCTATCTCTGATATCCCTAATCGAGACCTCCTCGGTCTGATTTCCGATTTTCCTATCTCTGATATCCCTAATCGAGACCTCCTCGGTCCAATTTCCGATTTTCCTGTCTCGACCTTTCATGGTCAAATCCCTAATCGAGACCTCCTCGGTCCGATTTCCGATTTTCCTATCTCTGATATCCCTAACCGAGACCTCCTCAGTCCGATTTCCGATTTTCATATCTCTGATATCCCTAATCGAGACCTCCTCGGTCCGATTTTCGATTTTCCTATCTTGACCTTTCATGGTCAAATTCCTAATCGAGACCTCCTCAGTCCAATCTCCGATTTCCCATCTCGACCTTTCATGGTCAAATTCCTAATCGAGACCTCCTCGGTCCGATCTCCAATTTTCAATCTTGATCTTTCAAGGTCTCATTTTTTCCGATCAATTAGGATTAGGAGAAAAGGTGTTTTGAGTAAAACTTAAGCGATAAGTGCATGTTACTTGAGCCTTCAACCCAAACACTTACCTTCAAGTCTAAACCTTACCTATCCCCGAGTCTAAACCTTGCCTATACCTTTCCCGCAGCGAGAAAGAAGTGGGCAAGAATACTTGGTCAGCGGCTTTTCAGTGCAGAAAACCTTAGGTTCAGACAGTTCGGCAGAATCGTCAGTTTTGAGTCAGAATGGCAGATTTGACAGAAAGCGGTGAGGGTGCAGGAAATCAGATGGTTAGGAAGGAAGAGTTAGTCCTGGCTTTGGAAAATGCCCATAAGGTTCATGAGGAACATCAAGCCAGGATTATCGATGCACTCCGTCGTCATGGAATTCAGGTAACAGTTGAATCGAACGGTTCTCTGGTGGTGGTCGAAGATGAGACTTCGGAGACAGTGATTTCAGTCCCTTCATCCTATAACCAAGACCTTCCATCCTACAGCCAGTACCTTCCCCCATCCACATACGATCCCTTGCCAAGGACCACTCCTCCTCCTCAGTCCTTTCCAACATCCCAGCTCATCAGGGCTCCATCGCCCTCAGCTCCTCAGAACGGATTGGGCTTCACCCCGCCTGTCTCTCAGTTCCATCAATACCTGCCAGTCTATACTCCAGCTTCACATAATCAGTTCGAGCTATGTGGCTATGTTCTGAAGCCACTATACCCACCTGAATGCAATCATGAGTTTCGAAAGGATGATTCAAGTTTTCAGCTGTCACCTACCGGACTTAATGAATTCAACCGTCAGTCTCACCAGTTTGCTACTGTGGTTCCCTCCGCCGATAAGAGTCCTGTTGCGAGTTCCAGTAACTCGAGAGTTCCCGTTGACCCCCATGTGGCAATATTGATGGAGCAAGTGAAACAGATGCAAGACACCAACACCAAGCTTAACCCAATGCCACCAACACCAAGCAGCAACCGTACCTGGCTCAGCACCAGTCCCTCACAAAGGAAAGAGTGTCGTAGCTTCCTTCAGCCAAATCCAACAATGGAACCAATTGGACAATGGAAATCCGAGTCTTGAGAACAACAATGTCTTTCGAAAACTCCGCTCCCTTCATTATGACAACGTGGAGATGCCTTTAAGCAAGATGCTGGAAGAGCTGATTAAAGAAAAGCTGATAAAGCCATTGGAAAATTGGAAGCCCAAGAACCCCAACGTTCAGTTGGATGAATCTAAGCATTGTCTTTTCCCTCAATACCCTGGGCACGACACTGATGATTTCTGCTATTTGAGACATGAGATCCAGAAGTTGATAGAAGATGGGAAGCTCGAGAACCTCTGTGGGCCAAAAACAGAAAGTTATGGTAAGAGGTCGATTCAGGAGGTGCAAGGTCAGAAATGTCAGCATGATGTTGGGATGCCCAGGAGCAAAGTTTTTGACGATTTGGTGAAACGAGGCCTTCTCACACCTCTCGAGAATTATAAGCCGAGAAACCCACGTAAAGTTGACAGGACCAAGTTCTGTGAGTACCACAAGCATTATGGTCACGTGACAGACAAGTGTTTGGATCTGAAGAAAGAAATTCAATGGCTGATCTAGAAGGAAAGCTCAAGCTCCCTGGCAGTCCAACCAGCGAAGAGTAGCTAGACTAGGGTCTACCTATCCTTAAGCAAGATTAAAAGAGTATAGTCTCTCAGTCAACCTTCGTAGGTTCTAGTACTTTTCTCTTTCAATTAAGTCCTCCACGGACATTGTAATTAATCTTTAATTTTCTATAAAAGAGTCTTCTTCTTTTCTTGCTAGACTTAAGACATTATTTGCACACCTACATTACATTTAATGAAATGGTTTTATTTTATATGATCACTTGCATTGCTCAACAAATAATCTCTCGAAATAATTTAACGTTCTGATTAATCAGTGTGAGAAAGTCAACTAATGCCTTCCCCATACACTTTCCTTACCTCACAAAAGCCTTCATCAAGCCATACACTTCCCAAACCATGTCCTCACCATCACCTTGACCAAGTCAACGACGGCGGCATTGTCAAGGGACAACAAAAGGCCACTCAGCTTCGAAAGATTGACCCCGAGCCGACAACAACCTAGGAGCCTGCCTTCGACTTCAAGGATGTCAAGAAAATTCAAGCAGGGGCTCACCTTGGCCCTTAGGTGCTTCAGAAAATAAAAAAAAAAAATAAAAAAAATGTAGTGCAAAAAGAGTAATACCCAGCTAGGCTGGAAATCCCAAAAAAGGGCAGTCTAGGAAAAAACAAAGGTTGCACATATAAAAAAGAAGAAAAAAATCTTAGTGCAAAAAGAGTAATGTCCAGCTAGGCTGAAAATCCCAAAAAAAGGGGCAGTCTAGGCAAAAAACAGGGTTGCACATAAAAAAAGAAAAAAAAAAAAAAAAAAAATGAGGCCAAGGACCCAGTACCGCCCAGGCAAAATCAAAGCTCAGAGAATGAAAGTTGTCGACAACAATGGGGCGGTCGAAGCAAAGCCAGAAGCATTTCATAAGCCTTTAGGCACGTGGAAATCCTTTCTCCCCCAATGAAAGATGAAAATCAGAAGCAACCGTCCAAAATGACTTGGTCAGGGAATCATCCCGAGGCCCACGCCTCATCATCCAATCTTCTCATCCGAGCCTTTTCACTAAAGGAACCATAAATCCCATTTCCCAAAGCCAGAAGCAATTCGGCCAAGGCCGAACTACGGCGACCTGAGCTCCTCACAATGAGGGGAACGTAGGCAACCAGAAATGGTCCGGTCATAAGCACATTCAAATTCCCGAAAATTCGGTCTCCCCCATAAACACATCCAAATCCCAGAAAATCTGGTCTCATCAATGACCTCCCTATACACAAAGCTTTCTTTCACACCCAGCCAACCTTGATCCGCGACATCGAATGACTTTGTCCTCATGATTAATCAAAATGTTTGTTCATATCGAAATTAGTGGTTGAATAACCCGAACATTAATAAAGGGTTTTAAGCAATCTTGTGATCATTGTAAATAAAACAAGTTTTCAGATGTCTTGACAATTCTTCTCTTTCTACATCTTAGGAAAAATAGTGCTAAACACTGATTTTCTGTCAGCAGGGGCTTCCATACACTTTTACAAACCTTTCTACGCTTATACTCTCTCAAAAGAGTCAAACCCAAAGCGAGTTCTTGTGCCTACGTTGAATAAGGCCATCGAAATAACACAAAATCGGGATCTATTCCCACCTTTCGAAAAATATGCCCCTGCATGTATAAATTTCTAAGAATCTTTTCTTTCACATCTTCTTAAGGTTGAATGATTGACTAAAGAAAATACAAAAAAAAAAGAAAAAAGGATAGGTTTTCCCTCTTCTGCTACAATTCGCATTAGGGCTGCCTCGAAACTCGTCAAGGTTGAGACTTTGCCAATCCATTCCTTTAAACTGGGGCTTCTTTAACCATTTTTGGGGTCCGCATCGGGTTCTTTACTAGGTTTCTAGATGGATTCAGTTTTGTTCAGATCAACCTCAGGGTCACTTTCGCAGTACCAATCAGATTGGGATTTTTGCTAGGTCATCAGATTGGGGCTTCACCAAGTCACTTCTTTGAAACCTAAAACTTCGCCTACTCAGTTCATCCAACCGGGGCTTTGCAACCGGGGCTTTGCCAAATGAAAGGATCTTTCCTCGCTTTAATAGAATTTGGGGCTTTGCAGAATTTTTTCCCTCAGACCGGGGCTTCAATGAGTCGCATCCACCCTCAGAGAAGAGGTTTGGTCACTTTGACCTTTGCTTTAAGTCTTTGGTTATAAAAGTCTGTCAGCATCAGCTTCAAGTGTTAGAGTGTGAGAAAGGAACATTAATCAAGACCCGAGGTTTAAACCCAGTCTCAGCCCAAGAAGGAATTCTAGTCCACGTTGACAACATCTCAGCAACAACAATAGTTCAGTCCGCACCCAAGGGATACGACCCCAATTGCTCGAAACCTGTCTCAAACAATTTCCAAACACATACATCCAAACACATCGTTTCATAAAAATCCTCTCACATTGCCTTCCCGCAAAAGAGTCAGCCCGTGGCTCATGTGACATGCACAAAGAAAAATAACCTTCATTGATTACCAAATCAAAATAGGAAATACTTTTGTCCAAAACATTCTCTTTATCGCCAAAAGGAATAACGCTTTCTCCCAAGTTTTCCCGTTACATCCAAATAGATATAACGTTGTCTCCTAAAAATCCTCCGTTATCGCCAAATGGGATAACGTTTCTTGTTAAAAAAATGTCAGTTATTGCCAAAAGGCAATAACATTTCGACCTTTTCGATCTTCGTTATTCCCGAAGGAAGGAATAACATTTCGACCTCTCTCGCGATCTCCGTTATTCCCGAATGAAGGAATAACATTTCGCTATCTTTTTCGAATCTCCGTTATTCCTGAATGAAGGAATAACATTTCGCAATCCCTCGCGATCTCCGTTATTCCCGAAGGAAGGAATAACATTTCGCTATCTCTTCTCGATCTACGTTATTCCCGAATGAAGGAATAACATTTCGACCCTTTTCGATCTCCGTTATTCCCAAATGAATAACGTTTTTCCCAAATCATTATCCGTTGCCCGGAAGACTTTAAATTACCCGGTCTGAAAAACCAAATCAATTTCACCCAAATCAAAAATTTTCAAAAAACCTAGGTCACGTACCACATCTTTCTTCCCGACATCTGAGGTATGTTCATCGAGCTGTGGATAGAAATCTCCTCTTTGAGCTTGCGGAAGAAAGGGCCTTTGATTCCTCTGCACCCCTTTCCGTCGAGTAGCTAACTCGGCGTGTTGAGGAGCCCTTTTGGTCGGACGCAACCTAGGAGGCATTCTCCAATTGAATCGGACTCAAGATGTGGGGTTTCTCTCCATTCCTCTCAAATTTCTCTCTGATAGTTGCTCTCTCCTGTTCCTCGTTGTCGTCTCCCTCTCAATTTCAATTTCAATTGAGTTTCAAATGACGACAGTGCAAGTTTTTAAATGAATCTGTCCACATGGCTCCTTATGTCGTGCGACATACTAAGCCCATGTGGCTGGTTTTACAATTTTGCCCCTGAAGGCTCAATTTTACAAATTTTGTCCTCCATGGGCCTGTTTTACCCTTTGTGCCCCTGGCTTTTCCAATCATTTCCAATCCAGTTTTTCCTCCAGTGCCCCCGTGGCCTATTTTACAAATTTACCCCTGTGGCTCATTTTATTTTCCCTTGGCATTTTCAATTCTACTTTCAAATAATTAAATCATCGGGTACGTCCCGTTTCTTTACAAAATTATCGGGTACATCCCACTTTCTTTACAAAATTATCGGGTACGTCCCACTTTCTTTACAAATATATCGGGTACGACCCACTTTCTTTACAAAATTATCGGGTACGTCCCACTTTCTTTACAAAAAAAAAAATTATCGGGTACGTCCCACTTTCTTTACAAAATTATCGGGTACGTCCCACTTTCTTTACAAAATTATCGGGTACGTCCCACTTCTTTTACAAAAATTATCAGGGTACGTCCTGTTTCTTTACAAAAATTATCAAGTCTTTCCAACTTATTTACAAAATCCATTCTTTCTCGCGATCTCCGTTATTCCAGATTGAAGGAATAACATTTCGCTCTCTTTCGATCTCCGTTATTCCAAGATGAAGGAATAACATTTCGACCTCTTTCGCGATTTCCGTTATTCCAGGATGAAGGAATAACATTTCGCTCTCTTTCGATCTCCGTTATTCCAAGATGAAGGAATAACATTTCGACCTCTTTCGCGATCTCCGTTATTCCAGATTGAAGGAATAACATTTCGCTCTCTCGCGATCTCCGTTATTCCAGATTGAAGGAATAACATTTCGCTCTCTTTCGATCTCCGTTATTCCAAGATGAAGGAATAACATTTCGACCTCTTTCGCGATCTCCGTTATTCCAGGATGAAGGAATAACATTTCGCTCTCTCGCGATCTCCGTTATTCCAGATTGAAGGAATAACATTTCGCTCTCTCGCGATCTCCGTTATTCCAGATTGAAGGAATAACATTTCGCTCTCTCGCGATCTCCGTTATTCCAGATTGAAGGAATAACATTTCGCTCTCTTTCGATCTCCGTTATTCCAAGATGAAGGAATAACATTTCGACCTCTCTCGCGATCTCCGTTATTCCAGATTGAAGGAATAACATTTCGCTCTCTCGCGATCTCCGTTATTCCAGATTGAAGGAATAACATTTCGCTCTCTCGCGATCTCCGTTATTCCAGATTGAAGGAATAACATTTCGCTCTCTCTCGCGATCTCCGTTATTCCAGATTGAAGGAATAACATTTCGCTCTCTCGCGATCTCCGTTATTCCAGATTGAAGGAAAAACATTTCGCTCTCTTTCGATCTCCGTTATTCCAAGATGAAAGAATAACATTTCGACTCAGTAAAAGTTCGAACTACGGCCTGGCTTGATTCCTCCGGGATACGTAGGTAGCCTACTTTAGGTTCAGCCAATTTGTCACATATGACGCCCCTCTTTCCCCAGTGGATTCCGAACTACGATCTGGCTTGATTCCTCTGGGATACGTAGGTAACCTTTCGAAGGTTCAGCCACTCGACCAACTTGGTCACCCAATTTGTCTCGGCATTCGCCAGATCGGATCCTTTTCTATCGACAACCCCACTCGCCCTGCAAGTGACGTTGCCGAGGGGCTTCTGTAAGTACCCAAATCTGGCTCATGCCTTCCGGTTATTTTTCCCGGCAATTCCGGCAAGTTTTCCGGCAATTCCCCAGACTTTCCTAGAGTTCCGGAACAATTCCGGAACTGTTCCAAAACATTTAAGGGCTGAAGGGAATGCTTGGTAATTATGAAACACGTTTTTCTTAATCCAAGAATCCTTCTAGAATTGCCACCTTGCATGATTCTAGAAACATGCTGAGTCACACAGGATAATGCCGCACGGCTGCATTAGCCAAGGACCTTTGGCCGCACGGCTTCATTAGCCTTATCCAGACTGCCTATAAATAGAGCCCTCCTCTACCCATTTTAAACACACAATCAGAGCAATACCAGCATAAAACACTCTCTAAATACTCCACGAAGATCAGGAAGTTGAAGGTGCCAAGAAGCCACCCCCTCCTCCTTGAAGCCTCCAAAAGTTGGTCCTACCGCTAGGCAAAACCCCAAGAAGAAGAGGTCACCACCATTGGTAACCTCTCACTCCCTTACCTTGCATAATGCTTGTCTATATGATTTAATTGCTCATTGCATTCATATATTGTCATTATCTTGCTTGGGACATGGCATTTATCATTAAAGATCCTATCTTTATCATATCCTCCTCCCCCTTTTGCATCCTTTGCATGAAATAGGCATCATTTGCTCATAAAAATGTGATCTTTAGCATCCTTTGCTCATAAAAATGTAGTCTTTATATTAAAGGTGCATCCTTTGCACCTAAAAGCCCCCATTTTACATCAAAATGCATCTTTTGCACATAAAAATTATGTCTTTATCATAAAGGTGCATCCTTTGCATCTAAAACTCATTTTCATGCATCCTTTGCATCAAAGATCATATTTTTATCATCAAATTAGCATCCCTTGCTTCCAAAATGTAATCTTTGCGCATCCTTTGCATAATAAATACTATTTTCCCCATAAAAATGCATCCTTTGCATAAAAATCATGTCTTTATATAAAAATGCATCATTTGCAAATTAAATGCATCCTTTGCAACCCAAAAATGTCATCTTTTCACTAAAAATGTCATTTTTACATGCATTCCCCCATGTCCCCATTAGCAACCTTGGAACGGACCGCTGTAAAGATCCTATCTTTACATCGTTTCTTCCATTAAAGGTGCCACAATCTCTTTAGAAAGGGATAAACCTTGAACCTATATCTCCGATTATCACTTAAGACGAGCATGAAGCATCCATATAAGCTCAATCGTCTTAAAGTGTAGGATTGATGGGCTAAGGTCACTCCTTTCCTAAAGAACCTCATTTTGGACTATAAGAAAGAGTCCTTCTCTCGATCACGCAAGTCCCGAGGTTAAAAAAAAAAGCGATGATCACGAGTCCACGATGAGGACGGGATCAAAATCCCGAACACATAAAATCCAAGAAATCCCGAGCGACAACCAATAAATGGTTTGTACGTCCGGAAGACAACTTGGGACATTCCCTCCCCTTTTATTCAAACACATGCACACAAGAAAGCACGCAAGCAAGCACGATAAACGGAATCTAGGGAGACTTGCTACGGCAAGGCACCTTGGGTGAACGACGATCCGTTCTTCCCAAGGGGTAACTTAACCTCCGAACCCATAAAAACCTTTTTTTCAAAGTTTTGAGGAAATCAAAATGGCGTGGCGACTCCGTTTTTCAAATTAAACCGGATGTCTTCAAACTCGCGTGAATCCAAATTTGGGCACACATTCACAGGTTCGCGAGTGCAAGACTCAGTTACTTGCCCAAGTTGCTAGGGCTCGAGAAGAGGAAACACACGCTAGGTTTGTGGAAGCAATGCGTGTCCGAGGGATCGTAGTCATTCGTCACGAAGATGGGTCTTATGAGGAGATCATTGGTACTAAGAACACTGATTATGATGCTGGAAATGTTTCCCTCCCTCTTCAGCCCACCGTTAATGTTACATCTTCCCCCGCTTATCAAATGCTTGGGATGAAAGGGATGAATGTGAATGCGCAAGGTAAGGTTCCTCCTCCAGCACCTCAAATTGGCCAAGCTAAGATTCAGGGTGTACAACTGATCTCCAATGCTTTTGGATCTCCTAATTAGTTTGGGTAGCAGTGTAAGTCTCAACAAAGTTCCCAAGGATCATGTCATTGTTTGAACAACCAGAAAGGATTGCTGCCGCTCCCCACTTGTAACGACCCCAACTTTTCATCACTAAACATAATTCAGTTCATAGATAAAATTCCCAAATCAGGGTACCTTAATGGCTAGTACATCCAACCATAATTCAAATGCGGAAAATAACTGTCTTTCAATCTTAACGGCTAGTACATCTAACCATAATTCAAATGAGTAAAATAACCGTCTTTCCATCTTAACGGCTAGTACAACCCACTAGCTCGATAAGTACACAATGTTTGATAAAGTACCCTAAATCTCAATCAAGCCGCCATCCATACGACCGATCAAATCCTCCTACTGCTTACTTGGGAGGGAAAAATGAGAAAAGGGGTGAGCGAACAATGCTCAGTAAGTTCATACGGAATCTCTCCAGGTACTAAGGAAAGATGACCGAAAGAACGAACCCAATCGAATTGTTCAACGATAAGATAGCTTTATCAATTGAAGTACAGGTACAAGTACAATAATGAAAGATACTTTTCAAATAACAAGTTGTGGCACTATCACAAAATATATATATAATGGAAGACTGTATTCACACAAGTCCGTCAATTCCAATGTAACGCTACACCTTTTCAGGGTGACTTTGATACACCTTTTCAGGATGATCCTTGAATAAGAAAATCCATGTCTTTTCAGGGCGCTCTCTTATCCCGACATATCATGATAGTCAACTACTTCATCAAGTAGTGTATAAGCGTCTAAATCCTTTAATTTCAGGGATTAGACTAATTCTCATAAAGACCTTTTCAATCAAATCATTCTTGCTAAGTCCTTTTTCAATCGAACAAAGCTAGCTACATCGAGTTCAAATAGATATAGCAATTCTCTATATATATATATGATGTTCCCAGGTACAAGAACATATCACATTTAACATTACTACTTTTCAAGCAGTGTAAGATGAAAGTCAAATCTTTACTATCAAGATTAGACCAAGTTCATTTAAAAGTCCGTCCCACTTAGACTCATTAAACTACATCTGGTTACTTTAGACATAGCAATAAACATTCAAGTGTTCATATGGTACAAGAACACAATAATCAAATTCAACCATTAGATACACCTTGAACAACATATATCAAGGATAAGATATTCCAAAAGACGTTCAATCGAATGAATAGTTTCAAAATAACTACCGGCCACTAGGTAGCTTATACTTTCATAAAAGACTCGATAGAATCCTAGTTCAAGGATTGAAATTCAATACTCTAAGGAACGTAATCCCTTACCTCGGGTTATTTGCACTTCTTGCCACACTAGTCCTTGCACGACCTACAATCATGCAAAACCATACTTAGGTATAAATAATCTCTATTTACTAAGTACCCATAACTCCTTTTTATTCATCCCATTAACCTACGAGTTAATCTAATTTAACTCTCTCTAAGGCTAATTATCCCCTATTTGGTTTACAAATCTACCCCTAGGGTTTCCGTACTCAATTCCTACTAATACTCCCTCTATTTCACTTTACACACACCATTCTCACCTTTTTCAGCACACACAAACACACACTAAATCTTAATACTTTCACACACACACACCCACCCACACACACGGCTGACCACACACCCATACACATACACGATACACACACTACACACAGACTAACACAACAGACACACTTACTCAGCCCATCACTAGTACAAATTGAAGCTTAGGAATCGCTGCTTAGATAGCGCTTCATAAAAGCGCTATGTAAGTGATACCCTTACGTAGCGCATACAATATTTTTTATATAATGATCAAGCCGATAAAAAAAAAAAGAAAAAAAGAAGTAAGTTAGATAGCGCATATAGAGTAAACGCTATGCCTAAAATTAACTTGTATAGCACTTCGTCTAAGCGCTTTAGTAGTAAGCGCTTCCTAAGCTGTTTTTTTTTGGTTTTTTTTGGTGAAACGAATTAAGTCATAACGGGGGTTATGAACCAAAAACACCGCCCCTTCAATTCTTTCTTCCCCTCACTGCGAAAACCGACGAGACCATCGCCATCTTCAACATCCACCCACCGCCAACGCCATCTTCAGCGAAAACCAGAGATTCTGAGGTTAGTATTAGAGTTAGGGTTTAATCTTGGGGATTCTTTGGATTCGTGCCATTGAATTCCAATGTTATTAGAGTTAGTACTAGAGTTAGGGTTCAATGATTTGAATTCCAAACTCAAAAAATTGTGGTCTTCCAATGATGAACTCGAGTTTTTTTGGGGTGGATTTTTGCCTGGTGTTTTAGGGTTTGGGGATTTTGGTGTTTGGCTCAGGAGGTTAGTATCAGTCTTAGGGATTTGGGGTCTTCCAAAGTTATTGGTACTCTTTTAACTTCTATTTCACTTTAGATATTCTTATTCAACTATAATTTTGAATCTAAGTCCAAAAAGTGCAGCATTGTTTAATTTTTGTTAAAAGGGATGATTCTCATTACTGGATCTGTTGGAGATATATCCGCCCTTGGAATATCAGAGGCATTCAAGGTCAAGCATGCTGTATTACTTGTTAAAACCTCCCCCAAGCTTATGATTGGGACAGAAAAGGAGGGCAGTAACATTCAACATACAGACCAATAGACGATTGGGGGGAGAAGAAACGACAGAATCAAAAATTCAACATTTGGGTGTGATTTTGTGCAGCAATTTCGGGCTGAGATTTTCAACAGTGGTTCGTGATTGCCGCTTCCACAAGTTGATCTATTGATTTGTGAGATTCTTATTGCTTTCTTCTCTTGAGTATTGTGGGTATCCAACCTTGTGTTTATGTGTAGTTGTTGCTGAAGTTAATTCAGATTGTGTAGCCACTAGTTATCTAGTGAAGAAACTTTGTACCCAATTGTTGTTATAGTGGAAGTTTTGTGGACTAAGGTCCCGTGGTTTTCCTCTTCACATCGAAGATGTTTTCCACGTTAAATCGTTGTGTCCGTTCTTAGCACCTTATTATTGCATCATTCTACTGCTATTTTGTTGCATTTGTGATTGTTCCAGCAGGTTCAGGTTCAGCTGCGTTCAGGTTCAGCTGCTGTGCAAATTGTTTTTGTCTGGTACTTGGTAGTAGCTGCTGCAACATTAGATTAAAACTCAGCTAAGTAAGTTCATTTAACCCCAACATTACTGTCAGTAAATTGTTTTAGTCTGATACATGAAGAGTTCGAGGTGGCTTTTTATGAATAGAGCTTAAAAAATTAAATCTTGTGTATGATTCCTTTTCTGCTACCACTTTTTGTTCCCCTAGTCCATTTTCCTTGGGTTCAAGGTACTCTTCATGTATCAATGATAAAAAACATGTGGCTTTTTACGAATTGAGCTTAAAAAATTAAATCTTGTGTATATTTAAACCGGGTTGTCTACTTTAGGCTCAAAGTTACCTTTGTATGCTTTTCACACCCAAAGCAAGATTGTTGATGGAAAGGACGACTTTGCTCTTGATAATAAGGAGCCACCCGTACCCTTTTTAGACTCCCTTATTACTTGGAGAGGTAAATTTACAAGATTTCCAAGCTTTACTAGAATAGATGATGCTTTGCTGTTTTTGTTGTGCAATAGGCTAAAGTTGTTACCTTTTACTGTAGTGGGAAGCTTGTGTTCAAAGAGGGCTTTTCCGCTACGATGTTACTGCGTGTGAAACCAAAGTATAATCACCATCTATTGACGATTCATGGATCTTTTGTATGTTAGTTGTAAGTAGCTCAAGTGGTATATTGAGGTATAATCTTATTGTATCCTGATATAGGTGATTCCAGGAGATTATGGCTTTGTTGCCTAGTTGAATGATGGTCGTCACCTCAAGAAGAGGCCTACCAAGTTTAGAGTGGACAAAGTCCTCCAACCCTTTGATGAAAACAAGTTTAACTTCACTAAAGTTGGGCAGGATGAAGTGCTTTTCCAATTTGAAGCCAGTGAGGATGATGAAGTTCAGTTCATCCCAAGTGCTCCAATTTCTGTGGTGAATTCCCCCAGTGTTGTTGCCATTAATGTATGTTTTCTCAATCCACCTTGTTTTGTTCCCAAATTATTTGGAGATAGTATACCCAAATTTTATTTCTATATGAAACACATACTAGCATCAGCAAAAAATTATCTAGCACAGTTAATGTAATTTAGTCTGCAGCACACCATTGGAAGCTGGATTCAAGAACTGCGCCTCTACAGTGCTGTTGAGTGTTGTCAATATGAGTGAAAAAAAATTGGACATTCATACTGGTACGGAGGGGGAAGATTTGGAAATTTTAGTTTTTTGAAGAACATGTAGTTGAAGATCAGTCACCATAGAAAGAAATGATTTTCTTTGTATTATGTTACTGACCTTTCCCGGACCCTCGCTATGCGGGGATGCTTTGGTGCACCGGGCTGTTTTTTTTTTTTTTATGTTACTGATCCTGCAGGTTATATGCACATGCTCACGCACACTTGGTCATGAAAGAACTCCCCTTATTTTTCCCTAAGACGTAACTGATTTAACATTTCTTATATGATTTAAAATCAAAAAATCTTCTTTGAACAAGACAGATATAGAACCATTTAGTGACAACCTAACTTAAATACTTGTTTGAGAGGGAACATGATAGCGCAACCATACATGAAGCAATGGAGCAGCAAACAATAAGTGTTGCTAAGGTATGACATTCAAACATAGCTTACTACTGTCTATGCCCTCTTGGTACAAGGTAGATATGTTCTTGTTTTGGCTGTCATCTCATGCATACCGTATTGAGGTAAAATAGATTTAAGTCTTAACTGATGTCTTTACGAATTCAATTTAGTGTTACTTTTTTTAATTCGATATAGTCACGAGGCTGCATAGGAACAGAGTAATCTTCTCCATTTTCAGGCTGGCTCGGTAACTACACTCAGTACAAGGACAATTGTCTTTGGTGCAACAAATCCTAAAGGACAGTATGATCCTGACCAATGTATCTTTCATTAAGAGCTTTCTGTTTATCTCCATTATTGGTTTGTCGGTATGAGCATTATATCTTTCATTTAAAATTAAGTACCCACAGACATAACCTTCATGAAATGAAATTACATGTGATAAAAAATAAACTTGACATTATGGTTTAAGAGTTAAGTTACAGTATCAATTTTCAGAGTGATTATTTTCATTGCTTCAACGTTGTCCAATGTTCTTAACCCAAATTAGCTTTGTCTGTCAACACCACACATTCTGGGCCTCTGCTAAGCAGATTTTATATAGTCCTCGTACTACTGGATACAAAGAATCCAGATTGGGATGCGGTTGTTTCATCTCACATTCTAGCTGAGGTAATGACTACACAGATCACCGCAAATTCTGTCATATGTAAAGTCAGCAGTTAAATATTCAACACAATGGTTGCTCCATGCAGGCTGAACCAGAAAAAGGGAAACCTGAAGAAGATCTTGCCAGCATATGGCCACTTCACATTCTAGCTGAGGTAATGCGACATTTTTTGGGACGGACTATAAAGGAAAGTGTATCATTTATTATGGGATGGAGGGAATAGAATTTAGCTGTGTTAATAGTTTTCATGACGTGATTACCATTATGAGCAAACAAGATTTACAACTAGTTTTCATTTGTACCCACTCTGTTTTTAAAATAAGAACAACAATGCCTATTGCCAGTTCATAATTAGTGACATTTAGCACAAGGTCCATCTTATGATGCACGGTTAGCATAATTTATAATTAACGTTTTTTTTCCAATTTTTTGCATTCTGACTTGCAGGTATATTCACTTTGTAAAGGGGTACTTTAGACCTGTTCTCACAGCAGAGGCAGAAAAAGTTATTTCTATTGTTGAACCTGAAGTACTACCTCAGGTTTGAATGTCTTCAACTTCGTCTCATTGAGCTGTGAGTGGTGTGGTGGTACTTTATGGTGCCCTTGCAATGTGATTACATTTATAGTTTGATGTTGTTATGTTTTGCTTTCAAGATATTACTTCTTGTGCTCCATGTTTATTGGCAAAATCATACTAATTTCTCTTTCTTCTGCTCATTTTTTTCACTCTGTTTTATTTTTACAGATTATGTCTTCACTTCTAAAACTTTCTAATCAACCACAACTACTTCAGACACAGGTTATATTTATTCTTTATTTACCATGTAATATCCGTCCTCTAGGCCATATTTATTCTTTATTTACCATGCTTTCATTGTGGGACCATCATCTGGTTTATGCAGCTGATGTCAATTGTAACAGCCCGCAAGATGATCTTAGTGGGCTCTAATTCAGCATATGAGGATAAGCCTCTGTTAACCAATGAGAGGCTCCATGAACTGAATTCACCTGTTGATCCTGTCAAACGTGCGGGTAGTTGTGACTCTAGTCTTTTAAACGTGCGGGTAGTTGGTTCTAACTAGTGTTGATTGTAATATTAATGATATTATTGATGATAGAAAGAATAAATATCTTTAAGTCTTGTTAGTTTATGACTCTTTTGGATGATTGTAAGAATTATTGTTGTGTAATAAATGAAAGGTTGATTATTATTGTTAAATGGGATGATTGTTAGTTTCTATTATTTTTATATAATTTAAAATAGGTGCATATTAATTTTTATTTTTATATAAAAAAGGTGCTTAGATAGCGCTTTTTTAAAGCGCTATCTAAGTTCGAGAGCTTATGTAGCGTATAAAAAACGCTATGTAAGTTGATTTTTTAAAAAATAAAAAAAGTGCTTAGATAGCGCTTTTTAAAAGCGCTATCTAAGTTTGGGAGCTTAGATAGCGCTTATAAAAGCGCTATGCTAACTTGCATAGCGGTAGCTTAGATAGCGCTTATAAGCGTTATCTAAGCTAAAAAAAAAGCGCTATCTAAGCTCAAATCTGTACTAGTGCATACACAACACATATACCCACACGTCATTCACACACACCACCCTAATTCCATTCACAACCTTAGCAAGCATCCTTTAGGTCTAACACCCTTAAATCCCACATGCTAAACCCTAATCAAACTTAACCAAGTTCTTTAGGGTTTTCTAGGATTCCATCATCCCAATTAAAACAATAAAGGCTTTCACGGTTTTATTGCATAATAACTTGATTTCTCCATCTTTATCTTATTTTAGATTCCTAGGGTTTTCTTCCTTAATGATCAAACCAAGAAGAAGAATTGTTTACCTTTGTTCTTGAGATTTGGACACGCGACAATGGAGGTTCTTCCCTCCTTCTTCTTCTTCCTTCTTCCTCTGTTTCCTCTCCTAGCCATGCCCTCTCTCAACGCTCTCTCTCTCTCTCTCTCTTGGTGCCTTCTCTGTATGCACCCTTTCTCTCTTTACAGAACAACACTGCCACTTTCTCTCTGTCTTTTATAACCATGCAACTGACCCTTCCCATTCTCTCCTACCGTTACAAAAAGCCAAGGGGTTTCATCCATTATATCCATCCAAGAGGCTCTAGTGATTTATGGGTGTAATTATATTATGATTTTTCTAAACCCAAGATGATCCAAATCCAAGTCCAAGGAGTAAACCCAAATTAGATAACCCAATTTTTTTTAAATAGCCTAGGCCCATTTAAGTTAATCCATCTAGGAAACTTAATAGACACAAATAATTAACTAACTAACTTAACAATAATTAATTTAAGGGAAATCATATTTAATAAATAAATAATATCAAATTTTAGGGTTGTTACATTCTTACCCCCTTAAAAGGGTTTGGTCCACCAAACCAAACACACTCATTCCGAAAATAGGGCGGGATACGACTCTTGCATCTCGCTCTCGATCCCCCACGTCGCTTCTCTTTCTGTGTGGTTGCTCCATTGCACTTTCACGTACGAAATTATCCGCCTTCTAAAATTCTGATCTTTCCGATCCACAATTTTCCCGGGTTGCCCATCATAACTCAGATCGGCACGGAATCTGAGCTGTCTATGCTCAATCACATGGCTCGGTCGGGGATGTCCTTCCTCAACATCGAGACATGAAACACATTGTGTACTCCTGCAAGTACAGGTGGTAGGGCCAACTTATAGGCTACCAGTCCAACTCACTCTAAAATTTCAAATGGTCCCACATACCTTGGGCTTAACTTCCCGCGAATGCCAAACCTCATAACCCCATGGTTGGTGAAATCTTCCAGAACACGTGATCCCCCAATTGAAATTCCAAGTCTCGTCGTCGGCAATCTGCATACGACTTCTGCCAACCCTGAGTGGTTAATAATCATTTCCGAATCTGTTGTACCTTATCTGCGATTACCTGAACAATCTCTGGTCCCATCAATTTCCTCTCACCCACTTCATCCCAACATGCAGGTGACCTACACTTTCGTCCATACAATGCTTCGTACGGTGCCATACCGATACTTGCGTGAAACTATTGTTGTAGGCGAATTCTACTAACGTCAGGTGTTCGTTCCAAGTCCCTTGCCAGTCTAATGATGTGGCTCTTAACATATCCTCCAGAGTCTGAATAGTTCTCTCTGACTGACCATCGGTCTGCGGATGAAATGTTTTACTCATAGTCAGTTCGGTACCTAATCCCTGCTGTAGACTCTTCCAAAACTTTGACGTGAATCTTGCATCTCGGTCGGACACTATCGACACAGGTCTCCTATGCAATCTTACAATCTCGTCAACATATATATTTGCTAACTTCTCCAATGAGTCTGTCACCTTAATTGCCAGAAAGTGAGTCGACTTCGTAAGTCTGTCCACTATAACCCAATTTGCGTTGTGACCCTTTAACGTCCTTGGTAGCCCTACTACCAAATCCATAGCTATATTCTCCCATTTCCATTTCGGTATTGGTAACGACTGTAATAGTCTTACCGACTTCTGGTGTTCACTCTTCACGATCAGACCTACCAAATATCTCCATATGAATTCTGTCACAACTACTTTCATGTTATTCCATCCAAAATGATTCCCTTAGGTTCCTACACATATTTGTACGCCCAGAATGTGCAAAAACTTTTGACAGTACACTTCCTGTATAATCTCTCCACTTATTTACTTGTCGTTAGGTAGCCAAATTCTCGATTGATACCTTAAAATCTCATTGTCTTCTATACGAAAATCTATTACCTTCCCTTTTTCCATACTCCAACGCATCCTCACATTTCTTCATCTATTCTTTGTGCTTTCTTGATTCGGTCTAATAGTGCTGGCTAAACCCCCAATTGAGCCACGTACCTTTTGACTCTCACTTCTATACTTGAACCTCAATTCTGTTTCATGCACTTACCCCCTTAGAATTCAATGTAGCTAAGGTTTCTCAATTCTTCCTACTCAAAGTATCAGCCACTTTAACAGCCTTCCTGGGTGATATAATTCGTACAATCAAAATTCTTAAGCAGTCTTAACCATCTCCTTTGCCTCATATTCAATTCTTTCTGGGTGAAAATATACTTAAGACTTTTATGATCTGTATAAATCTGACAAGTTACCCCATACAAATCATGTCTCCATATCCTCAATGCAAAGACTACGACTGCTAATTCCAAGTCATGGGTGGAATAATTCTTCGCATGGTTCTTCGGTCGCCCTGACGCATATGCTATAACCTTATCATTCTGCATTAACACGCATCCTAACCCCTTAAGTGATGCATCGCTATAGCTCACAACTCCGTCCTATCAAGATGGTAAAGTAAGAATTGGTGCGGACACTAACCTTCGCTTCAGCTCCTGAAAAATTTCTCACATTCTTTCGACCAACAAACTTTACTCATTTCTATGTTCACCTGGTTAACAACACTGACCACTATGAGAATCCCTCGACAATTCCCCTTTGATATCTCGCTAATCCCAAGACAATTCTTATCTCGCTATCAGTGGTTGGTTTCTCCCAATTCACTTATAGCTCTATTTTTGTTGGATCTACTGCAATCCCATCCTTAGATATCACACGCCCTAAGAATGCTACTTCTTCCAACCAAAATTCACACTTCTTGAATTTCGCATACAACTTCTGTTCCCTCAAGATCTGCAGTACTAACTTTAATTGTTCTTCATGTTCTTCCTTAGTCTTAGAATACACCAAGATATCATCTACAAATACAATTACCCATTTATCCAAAAACTCCTGAAATGTCCTATTCATCAATTCCATAAATACTGCTGGCGCGTTCGTCAGTCCAACCAGCATAACCAAAACTCATTGTGACCGTACCTTATCCTAAAGGCTGTCTTCGAAACATTTTTTTTCACTCTCAATTGATGATATCCCAATCTCAAATCTTTCTTCGAGAAATATCATGCTCCCCGAAGTTGGTCAACCAAATCGTCAATCCTCGATAACGGATACTGATTTATCACCGTCACTTTACTCAGTCTCGATAGTCGATAGACATCCTTAAAATCTCTGATCACTGAAAACGATTCTAAACTTACTTCTTTCTTGTTCGTCTTGCCCGTATAGGCCAAGAACCCTTCACAACATTTCCTTAGCATCTTCTGAGCCGTCATTACTGATATAAACCCCGAACGACTCCTCGGTTTCGATCCTTGAAAAAAATGTAACTCCTTTCCAGATGATACCCGAAAATGTACTTCCTTCTTGAAATAGTCTACTTTTGCATAATAAGCAGCTAGTCAATCCATCCCAAGGATAACGTCCACTTCTTTCATTTCTAATCCAACAAGATAAACCTCAAGTTCTCTATCTCCTATTCTTAAAGGATACAACTTATAAACAGACGAAGTAACAATCGACTCTCTAGTCGAAGTAGCTATCATAAGAGGTATTTCTAACGCCTCGGTTTCAAGTTCATTTTTTTGCTAAACGAGTGCTAATAACAGGATGTGTAGCACCAGAGTCGATTAATGTATACACACTACAATTATAAAATTGGGGCGTACCTGCCAAAAAATCATTGGTGGCCTTCGCGTCGCAAGCAGTCATGGTAAGCACCCGTTCATGACCTCCGTCGTTGTCCTTATCAGTCTTGGCTTCTTGAATAACCCTAGCCTTCTTAGGCTCTGGGCACTTCCACTGCGGATGTCCTATCTTCTCACAATTAAAGCATTTCTGGCCTTTGTACCAGAATTCCTCTGTTTTGTGCCTCCCTTCGCACACTTGACACTTATCCTTTGCTCCTTTACCTTGAGTATCACTTCGAGTTCTGTCTCTGCAATTACAGTAGTTTCTGTTTCGATACTTATTACTAGTAACTTCCTTTTCGCGGTTCTCGTCCGTGGCCTTCCTTTTGTTATTGATTCTATCCGGGTTCCAGCTTCCAGCATACCTCTTGGTTCCACTTGTATCTTCCTCCCCTATCCTTGCTCTGTCCAGCACTAGTTGCGCTTGCGGTTGCATCTGAGCCAAGGTTGCTATTATCTGACAGAGAATTACTACTGTCTGGTTCAACGTTTGTAGGAGGTTCGCTAGGTCTTGATTTGGCTGCTCCTGGTTGTTTCGTCCATTGTTAGCACTGGCGTTGCTTTGGTTGTTCCTCGAAATCTGAGGACGATAACATAATATTCATCCATATTACGAAAAGACTCATTACTACCCACGTTTAACACTATTAGTGCTCATACTCGCTACTTCTATAGCATTTATCTAAAATAGGTCGTCTCAATAGACTTCCATCATATAACTGGTCCATTCATTAGACCATCGATCGTTCAGTAGACCGATCTCCCATACATAGATCATTTCAATAGATCACATTCAGAGGTCATTTCATTAACCCATTGGTCGTTTCAATAGACCCCAAATCATACCATAAGCCGTTTCAATAAACTATGATCACTTTTCACTTAGGTTGTTTCAATAGACCAACTCATATTCACACTAGGCCATTTCAATAAGCCGATTTTTATTCTCATTTGTCGTTTCAATTGACAAATCTTTCTCTGTTCTAGTTAACATATCAATTTAACCCTAGAGAATAAATTTCAATTCAAAATACCAAGCCACAAAATATAAACTAACTTTATTTCATAAAAGAAGACTTCTATTTTAAACAATAACATACTTATAATGCCAATAACTGTACTAAATTATCACTCATTCTCCTAGAAGCAACCAAAGAGATTCCCAACTTTATTCACGGAGCTGCACTCTTCCTAGGTCTTCCCCTAGGTCTTCCACTTGACTTTTTCACTTTGTTCTTGGATCCCTTTGGTCTTCCTCTAGACCTTCTTACTGGCTCTAACTCTTGATCATCATCTTCAATTACAATTGGAGTAGCTTCACTACTCCCAATCTCTTCAGCTTGTACCTCAAGTATCTCCAATTTATGAACATCATCGTCTATTACCTCGATAACTGCCTCGTCCTCCTCTATAGGTACCTTTGACTCTTCTAGATCATAGTACCATCCAAAACTCAAAGAATATCTCCTGATCATCTTCTATAATCAAGACAGATCATCATTACTATATCTTCAATACATAATATTCATATACTTAAAGTAAATATGATTTAATCTTCTAAAGTAACGAGTAAGTTATTCCTTTAACTTTTCTACTTAGCCTACCTCACTCACATAATAATCCTAGAGCAAGGCATGACTTAAAACTAAGTTCCGGGTTGCCTTCATTCATGTAAATTCTTAGAACTAAGGTTTACTAAAGCTAAAGGTATTCTTCCCATAAGACCTAAAGCCATGGCTCTGATACCAACTGTAACGACCCCAACTTTTCATCACTAAACAAAATTCAATTCATAGATAAAATTCCCAAATCAGGGTACCTTAACAGCTAGTACATCCAACCATAATTAAAATGCGGAAAATAACTGTCTTTCAATCTTAACAGCTAGTACATCTAACCATAATTCAAATGAGTAAAATAACCATCTTTCCATCTTAACGGCTAGTACAACCCACTAGCTCGATAAGTACACAATGTTTGATAAAGCACCCTAAATCTCAATCAAGCCGCCATCCATACGACCGATCAACTCCTCCTACTGCTTACCTGGGAGGGAAAAATGAGAAAAGGGGTGAGCGAACAATGCTTAGTAAGTTCATACGGAATCTCTCCAGGTACTAAGGAAAGATGACCGAAAGAACGAACCCAATCGAATTATTCAACGATAAGATAGCTATATCAATTTAAGTACAGGTACAAGTACAATAATGAAATATACTTTTCAAATAACAAGTTGTGGCACTATCACAATATATATATATATAATGGAAGACTGTAATCACACAAGTCCGTCAATTCCAAAGTAACGCTACACCTTTTCAGGGTGACTTTGATACACCTTTTCAGGATGATCCTTGTATAAGAAACTCCACGTCTTTTCAGGGCGCTCTCTTATCCCGACATATCATGATAGTCAACTACATCATCAAGTAGTGTATAAGCTTCTAAATCCTTTAATTTCAGGGATTAAACTAATTCTCATAAAGTCCTTTTCAATCGAATCATTCTTGCTATGTCCTTTTTCAATCGAACAAAGCTAGCTACATCGAGTTCAAATAGATAGAGCAATTCTATATATATATATATATATATATATATATATATATATATATATATATATATATATATATATATATATATATATATATATATATATATATGATGTTCCCAGGTACAAGAACATATCACATTTAACATTACTACTTTTCAGGCAGTGTAAGATGAAAATCAAATCTTTACTATTAAGATTAGACCAAGTTCATTTAAAAGTCCGTCCCACTTAGACTCATTAAACTACATCTAGTTACTTTAGACATAGCAATAAACAATCAAGTTTTCATATGGTACAAGAACACAATAATCAAATTCAACCATTAGATACACCTTGAACAACACATATCAAGAATAAGATATTCCAAAAGACGTTCAATCGAAGGAATAGTTTCAAAATAACTACCGGCCACTAGGTAGCTTATACTTTCATAAAAGACTCGATAGAATCCTAGTTCAAGGATTGAAATTCAATACTCTAAGGAACGTAATCCCTTACCTCGGGTTATTTGCACTTCTTGCCACACTAGTCCTTGCACGACCTACAATCATGCAAAACCATACTTAGGTACAAGTAATCTCTATTTACTAAGTACCCATAACTCCTTTTTATTCATCCCATTAACCTACGAGTTAATCTACTTTAACTCTCCCTAAGACTAATTATCCCCCATTGGGTTTACAAATCTACCCCTAGGGTTTTCGTACTCAATTCCTACTAATACTCCCTCTATTTCACTTTACACACACCATTCTCACCTTTTCCCGCACACACAAACACACACTAAATCTTAATACATTCACACACACACACACCCACCCACACACACGGCTGACCACACACCCATACACACACATGATACACACACTACACATACACTAACACAACAGACACACTTACTCAGCCCATACACAACACACATACCCACACGTCATTCACACACACCACCCTAATTCCATTCACAACCTTAGCATGCATCCTTTAGGTCTAACACCCTTCAATCCCACATGATAAACCCTAATCAAACTTAACCAAGTTTTTTAGGGTTTTCTAGGATTCCATCATCCCAATCAAAACAATAAAGGATTTCATGGTTTTATTGCATAATAACTTGATTTCTCCATCTTTATCTTATTTTAGATTCCTAGGGTTTTCTTCCTTAATGATCAAACCAAGAAGAAGAATTGTTTACCTTTGTTCTTGAGCTTTGGACACGTGACAATGGGGGTTCTTCCCTCCTTCTTCTTCTTCCTTCTTCCTCTGTTTCCTCTCCCAGCCGTGCCCTCTCACCGCTCTCTCTCTCTCTCTCTCTCTTGGTGCCTTCTCTATATGCACCCTTTCTCTCTTTATAGAACAACACTGCTACTTTCTCTCTGTCTTTTATAACCATGCAGCTGACCCTTCCCATTCTCTCCTACCGTTACAAAAAGCCAAGGGGTTTCATCCGTTATATCCATCCAAGAGGCTCTAGTGATTTATGGGTGTAATTATATTATGGGTTTCCTAAACCGAAGATGATCCAAATCCAAGTCCAAGGAGTAAACCCAAATTAGATAACCCAATTTTTTTTTAAATATCCTAGGCCCATTTAAGTTAATCCATCTAGGAAACTTAATAGACACAAATAATTAACTAACTAACTTAACAATAATTAATTTAAGGGAAATCATATTTAATAAATAAATAGTATCAAATTTTAGGGTTGTTACACCACTAACCAAACTCTGCTCCAAGGAAGTTTTTCTCAACCATTAATGAGTTCGTCTTATGGTTTCAGCTCATCGTCTACGCATGATCAGTATTCAGGACCAATCCCGTACTTGACTGTTAATCAAATGTCCTTCATCCCTTCCATGAATCCCATTCAGCAAGGGGTACCAGTGCCCGAGTCACCTCCAAAGGTGGTTCAGATGAATAGAGGAAAATAGTACCGTGGCAACGTGGAGATGCCTATGAATGAATTCTTCAAGATCTTAGTAAACGGAGGATTGGTTCAACCACTGGTCAATTACAGCCCTCTTAATCCTAAACCTAACTTGGATAAAAGAAGGTTCTGCTACTACCATCAATATCCTGGCCATACATCTCACGACTGCAAATCTTTGAGGGTGATATCCAAGGACTTATTGATGAAGGGAAGATTGAAAAGGACTTCCAAGAGAAAGGTAGTGTTCCGAACCATGGTTGGTTTCCACCTCACAAGCAGCGGAAATTTGATAATCTCGGAATAACAACTAAAGAGGCTTTCAATGGGTTAGTTCGAAGAAGAATGATCCAGCCACTTGAAAATTACATCCCTGTTCATTGCAATCCCAAGTTAGACACCAACAAGTATTGCCGATATCATCAGTATCCTGGCCACGTCACCAACGACTGCGTCCCTCTAAAGTTGCTTATTCAAAGTCTTGTTGATGAAGGCAGGATTGAGAAGGCTCGTCCCAATGAGGTTACTAATCCTCTTCAGTGATATCAGCAGAAGCCAAGAGGCCTTTCCGTCCAATGCTGAAGAAGTCAATCAGTAATCGTAGGGTCTAGATTGTCTTTCATTTTAGTAGTAAATGTCCCTGTTGGGATTTGAGTCTGTCATGTCCGTGTAATGAGTCTTTCAGTAATAAAAATCTTTATTTCTTTTCTTGCTAGACTCGAGACATCCCTTGCACACCTACATTACACTTAATTGAAATGGTTTCATTCTATATGATCACTTGTCTTTGCTCAATCACTAATGCTTTGAAATGATTAATATTTAAATTAATCGGAGTGAGAAAAATCAAGCGATATCTTTCTCAAATTGGGGCTTATCAACTTCCTACCTCACATCTCATATGCTCACATCTCTTTCATCATATTCATCATTCCGTTGCTCAATGGATTTCCATTAATCTTTCTCAAGTAAGCTTAAGCAATCAATGAAAACTCAATCTCGTTTAGATCATCCGGTATGGAATTTGCTGGTGAAGCATTTCATCCATAGGAAAGCCATTACCTCACCCTCACTAAATAATACCCTCTCGTTTCAAGATCGGCATGTTTGAAACCCGGTTTAACCATCTCCAAAAAGAAAAGGGACTATCCTTGAGGCTCCCATGATTCAAAGGAAGATTGACCATCTCCAAGCTCAAGAATGACGAAATGCGGCGATCCATTCTAGGGACTAGCTAAAGTTCTCTCTCAAAAAAAAAAAAAAGGGGAGAGCCTAGTCCCTAACAATTTTCTCAAAATCAAAAGTTAAAGGATCCAAATATTTACGCGAGAGGGAGTCTCGGAAGCGAATAAAGAGACAACACGGATGTCCCCTCACCATTACCTTCAACCAATCCCAAGCCATCCTCTCATTTTAAGAGGATATTCCCATTACCCTTGCCTTTGGCCAAAGTAAAAATTGGACCTCTCTTTCTTAGAGGCAATCAATTTCCTCACCTTAGAAATCCCAAACACATCCCCGAAAGCCAACCTTTCATCTTTAGAGGTTCAGTCAGCAAAAAGCCCAGCCGACCTCTCATCTTAAGAGGTCATGACATTCCGAATCACCCGATGGCCGGTTGAAGCCTGAAGCCCAGCTACAGTTCCTACCGGATAGCAGTTCTACTCTAATATCTTCAAGATCTGAATCAGATTAATGCTTTTTTCTTGCTTAAGTTAGAATCCGATCCGTCTCGGTTCAAGACCCTCAATCTAAGATTATGCAAATTCAAATCCTAACGTTTCATGTGAGCATATTTCTTTTCTTCTCCACAAACACTTCCCGCGAATGTCCCACTGGGGCTTCGCATCTGTGTCTTTCATTGACACTCTAAGGAGACATGTGCAACAACTCTCCAGTTCTCAGAAGATCCTCGAGTCTCCGCATTTCTTCTATTTCAGTCGGGACTTGACCGAACTACCGCGACCTGAGCTCCTCCCAAGGAGGGGAACGTAGGCAACCAGAAATGGTTCAGTCATGAATGCATTCAAATCTCAGAAAATCCGGTCTCATCAAGGGTCGTCCCTATACAAAGATCCTCTTTCCATTTTTCCACATTTGATTCTTGATATCAGTTGGCTTTCTCGTCATGATTAATCAAAATAGTTGTTCATATCAGGATTAGTGGTCGAATAACCCGAACATCAATCAAGGGTTTTAAGCAGCTTTGTGATCATTGTGAATAAGACAAGTTTTCAAATGTCTCGGCAAGTCTTCTCTTTCTATATTCTAGGAATATAGAGCCAAACACTGTCTTTCTGTCAGCAGGGGCTTTCATACATTTTCCCACACCTTGTGACGTTTATACTCTCTCAAAAGAATCAAACCTAAAGCGAGTGTGTCACATAAAATCGGGATTCATTCCCACTTTTCAAAAGATGTGCCCCTGCACATATATGTTTCCGAGTCTTATTCAACGACTGATTGCCTGAAGTTTGAAAGATAATCGCTTCCTTGACCACGTGATGTTTCTATCTGCAATGGGGCTACATTGGAGCTATGTCAAAAGGAGGCTGCCCCAGATCCAGTTCGCAATGCTTTCTTCCACACTGGGGTTTGGTCAGGCAGAAGAGGAATTATCTATGCATAAGATCGTCCATTCAGATTTTGGGGCTGGTTTTACAAGCTCGATCCTTGAGAATAGCTCTGCAATTGGAGCCTACTTCATGAGGGGCTGCTGAAATTCTTGCCCTAAGTAAAGATAGGGTCTTCGGACAATATTAAAGCTTGGTTAGAAAAACCTGTCAGTAAGGCTTATTGTGTCACGCGACATAACTTACCACAAGGTGTCCTGGGTCGTGCAACAATTATGTCCTCACATCAGACATCAGTGAAGCTGCTGTATTCAATCCTTACCAGGGCACTCCCCGACTTGTCCAATGCTGCAACCATCAGCCACCACTTCGCCAACAACTTGGGAGAGGGTTCATTCATCCCATATACACATATACCTCATACCTACACAATCAAGCCATCATTCCGTACACATACACAAACCATGTAGACCATATGTACACCGACATCATAACAATTACTCCATTCATTTTCATTTCCAAAGAAAGATGGACTCGTGCAAATAACAAAAGCTAATAATAATATACTAAGATAATAAGCAATCAAGTTCAAAAGTGTTGCAAAAAGTAATGAGTAGAAAATAGTCTAGACAAAAAGTGTTTGTTTCCTACAAGGTGCAATAATCAGCAAGTCACAATCTGATCCAAGGTGCTACTCCGAGTCATCCTCCTCGTCCTCCTCTTCATCATCATCTTCATCCTCGTCGTCATCCTCAGCCCCCTTAGGCTCGTCATCAGGATCGTCAGAAGGTGCTTCGTATGCTACGGTCCCCATGCCATAATAATCATCGAGTGAGGAATAACAGTGGAGGCAAGCTCGTAATCAGCAGCGGTCTTATCATCACCATCATCACTATCGTCATTGTCATCATCATCATCATCGCTCTCGATGGGTCTACGAAGAGGCACATTTGCATTCTTTGTCTGAGGCCTCGATTCGCTGGTGCCCACGTCATCAAAGCGGCCCTTCTTCTTTCTTGGTAGCCGGGAGAGGAAACGTTGATTGCATCCTGTGACCGGCATTGATTCTTCCAGCTCACGCCTTTCTGGAGCTTGCCAATCATACCTACAGCGCCGGTAAAAGCCTGAGTAAGATGTCTGTAAGCCTGGACCGGCACCTGTTACAAGCAAACACAGAAATATCAGAATGCAGTTCTTGATATCAGAAAGGAGCGCAATCAGTCTAAAAGAGGTAAAGAGCAGTACTTACCGATCTAGAACCCCGCAGAAGCTGCAGACTAGAATGAGTCTGTGACATATCGATGTGAGCTCGCCGTGTGCGGCCGTCACTCCGATAATCAATAAAGGTCAGGGACAGAGGAGGTCTAGCTACATGTCCAGTTGAAGGCCCCGCACCCTAAACATCATATCCAGCTCTAACCTGAGGAGACTGCAATCTCCTAGCCACATACAGGGTATAATCTCCATCCCGGACAAAGTGATGGGCCGCCACACCTACAATCAAAGCTTCTATATTCTCCAGTTGGCGGGGCAACCACATCCTAAATGGAGGATCCTCGGGGACTCGAGCATTTATATGAGGCCCGTGCTGTCTAAACACCCTCTCTGCCAAGTACAGGGCATCCCCGGTCAGGCCCACCAAAAGCTTACGGCACCCGATCAGATAAAGCGCATAATCCAGATCCTCACCCTGATATCTCTCAGCCCAGGGGAACAAGGAGAGGTTGTAGTGAGCTCCTCTCAACAATGGCATGGTGTCAGCATTGGAAGCAGTCACTCTACCCCTCGATCCGGATTCTCGAGTCTGCTTCCTGGCATCCTTAGTCCAGTGCCTGAGTGTAGGAAAAGTATCGGCAGGAAACTCATCCCTGACTCTCCATGGATAGCAGCTGAATACCTCATAAGCCCAGGCCTGCAAAAGACAAATCAGAAAAGGTCAGAACCCAAAGACAATAACTATTGATGCAAGTGTGTGTGCAAAGAAAGGCAAGAGTAGAGAGCTACCTCAAAGGCCATCTGACAACAATCAAAAGACTTAGCCTCCCCCCGACTAATGTCATCTAGGGCCAAATACATCTCCGCCAGCCTGGCTTCTCCCCAAGATAAATTACCAACATTCCCCCAATCCCTCAAAAGCTCCAAAAGGACAGTCAAAGCAGTGGAAGCCCCATTGGGGAACAACATATCAGAGAATCCTGCCCAAACAAAATCCCGAGCCAGTCTCTCAGCCCTAAGGCGTCTATCAGCATAACCATCAAAGATAGGAGGGTATGCTCGGCTCTGCGCCTCAATCGCTCCATGTATCTCTCCCAGCTCATATCCGTTTCCCTTCCTGTCTTGGAGAGAAAATCCAACCAGCTCAATAATCTAACCGTCACCCAGGGGCTCGGGCTCAGCAACAGGCTCGACAACAAAGATAGGCTGACCAGTGAAAGGCAACCCAGTAATGACTGCGAAGTCGTAAGGAGTGACTGTGGCCTCACCACAGGTAAAATGGAAAGAGTGGGTAGTCTCCCACCAAAACTCGCGAAAGGCCTTCATCAGCTCAACACTCCTCTTGGTATCGCCAATGGCCTCCGCCATCTCAAAGAACTGTCCAAGCTCGGCTGCATATAACAAGCCCTTCGGCGAATGCGCCTCATCTACACTGCCCGGCAAGCTCCTCCACAGCCGCCTGATCACCTCCGATGATCCCCTAGTGCGTAAGCCCCTGCAGGTAAACACAGCACATGTATCAGAATTATCTCAGTCAATTACATATCATCATATTTCGAATGCAATAGTCGTTCTCTCTATGTTTTCTTTACAAAATTTGTTAAATTGTTATACCAATTCATGCATTTTAACAGTACGGTCATGGCAATTTCCTTTTCTGAGCAAGTATCCCAAGCATGCATTTTTCAAAAAAAAAAAAATTCAAAATTTCAAAATCGATCAATAACAAAGTTTTGCAGGAATCTTACCTCGGCTTTCCTACCAACCGAAGTGTGTTTGTCCTCTTGCGGATAGAAGTGTCCTCGCAGAGCTAGAGGAACAAAAGGTCGGAAGTATTTCTGCCTGTTGTTCCCCTTTCTTCGTCGGGCGTAGATGGGGAGGCATTGTTGCAAAGTAATCTCAAGAAGCTTGGAAGAAATCTCGAGCAAAACCCTAGATTTTCTCGTCGTTCTCCTCTCTTTATCTCGGCGCCTGTTTTAGTGTTGTGTTTCAAAATGACGACTGCTCGTATTTTAATTAAACCTGTCCGCCTGGCTTGAAGAGTCGTGCGACACAACAGGCCCTGTGGCTGAAATTCCAACTCTACCCCTGTGGCATATTCCCCTTTCGCTCCTATTGGCTTGTGTTCCCATTTTACCCCTGTGGCATACTTTGCAAATCCTTGGGTGACTCCTCGAACAGTCAAATCTTTGGGTGACTCCCCGAACAGTCAAATCTTTGGGTGACTCCCCGAGTCAAATCCTTGGGTGACTCCCTGAACAGTCTATTCTTTGGGTGACTCTCAGAACAGTCAATCTTTGGGTGACTCCCCGGACAGTCAAATCTTTTGGTGACTCCCCGAGCAGTCAAATCTCTGGGTGACTCCCCGAACAGTCAAATCTCTGGGTGACTCCCCGAACAGTCAAATCTTTGGGTGACTCCCCGAACAGTCAAATCTTTAGGTGACTCCCTGAACAGTCAAATCTTTGGGTGACTCCCCAGACAGTCAAATCTTTGGGTGACTCCCTGAACAGTCAAATCTTTGGGTGACTCCCCAAACAGTCAAATCTTTGAGTGACTCCCCGAACAGTAAAATCTTTGGGTGACTCCCCGGACAGTCAAATCTCGGGTGACTCCCCTAACAGTCAACCTTCGAACTACGACCAACTTGATTCCCACTAGGGATACGTAGGAATCCTTTCTCAAAAGGTCTAGCCATCCGATCTCATCAATCATTTTTCCTCCATCCGCCATATCCCCAATCGCTCAATAGGATTGGGTCCTTCTTGTCGACAACCTCACTTCTTCCATAAGTGAAGTTGCCGAGGGGCTCTGTGAGTATGACCATCCAATTCGCGACCCTTCATAGGTGCATTTTAATATGATAAAATTGGATTAGGGGCATTTTGGTAAATTATCGTTCCATTTCAAGACTTCCGGAAACTTTTTATAAGTTTCTTACGAAGGAAGTACTTTTAAGTATTTTTCTCAGGCAAAAGGACCTATAAGGTATTATTCAGCTTGGACTAATTGGGAATTAGCTTGGAATGTTCCAGAACCAAGTTTTGGCACCAGAAACAGTTAGTGGCTTGCTTGGTCGTGCGAAATCTCGAGCCACAGAAAATGAAAGCAGAAGGTCGTGCGACACACCTTGCCCATCATCAGCAGCCTATAAATAAGACCCTACCCCTCTCATATCTGGATCCCTTTTTTGCATACTGTTACTCTTCCAAATTAGAAACGTAGCCCACACTGCAAACACCCACAAGTTTCTCTCTCATACCCAAATTCCTCCAATCCTTCCTCAATTCAATTCAATCCATATAATACCACTTAGATCTTCAAACCACCACTCCTCCCAAGCTCAATTCGCCTCAGAAGCTGCTTGTTGAAGGGTTCTATACCTGACTGGATATATGATTCATGGATCTTCAAGGGTAACTCACCAATTCCCTACTTTTCTCTCTTAGATCTTGTCATTTTCATAATTCAATCAATTTATACTCATTTGCTTCAGTAATTAGACTTCATCTATCTTAATTATTGAACTCCAATCATCATTTCTTTGTTTAATTGATCTGATTGGTTTAATTGCTTATTCATAGTTTGATTTCATTGAATTTGTGGCTTGATTACCAAGGGAGTGTGGATTTCCCCATATCCACACCCCTTTGGTCAATTCGTTGTTGATTCGTGGCTATTTCAGTTGATTTGGTATTGTAATTTGATTTGATTTGATCTCAGTTTGTTACGTGTTCGGTTGTAAGGTTCTTGCGAGATAGGCATCTGTGTCGCGCGGCAGTACGCCTGATGAGTCCTGTGTCACGCGACACAACTCGCCAGGCAGATCCTGTGTCACGCGACATATCTTGCCTATCTGCAGTAACCCTTTTCCAGTTGTAAGTTGCTCTCATATTTGTAATATGGGACGTGGCCTCCCATTGTTCCAAGTGGCTTACAAGTTGTAACAATCCCATTTCATTAATAAAATTCATTTACCACATTTGTTTTTCATTGTTGTTTGCACACACTATGAATGTTTTGGATGTTTATTTGGAAAGACTCATTTACGGACGAGGCGTGTTGGGTAAACCCTCAAGTTCTTCCCAACACGTAACCTGACCCCCGAACCCTTTTCTCTACTTTCCAAAGGTTTTTCAAAGTGTACCTTAAAACATGGCGTGGCGACTCCCAAAAACATTTTTAAAATTTCGGCGAGCGTACATTCAATTGTGTCCTGCGGCGAAGTGAGGATTTTGGACTTACTTTGATGGCCGGTGTTTGATTTACCATTTTTGTGTTTTGGAAGTGTTTTGTGCCTTGGGATTTATGTTTGGAGGCATTTGCGCCATTTATATTTGTTTTACCGTTTAGTGGGCAAGGTTCGGGCTTACGAATGATGGTCGGGAAAGGCGAGGAGTATCTAAGTGGAGTTTCTTTGAAGGTGTCTATACCCTTAGTGAGACTGTTTGGGGGTGTCTATCCTATGTTGAGACCTAGTTCAGGAGTATGGCCCTAAGTTAAGACTATTCTAAGGCGTCTGGACCTAAATTGAGACCTAGTTCAGGATTATGACCCTAGGGTGAGACTATTCTAAGGCGTCTGGACCTAAATTGAGACCTAGTTCAGGAGTATGACCCTAGGTTGAGACTATTCTAAGGCGTCTGGACCTAAATTGAGACCTAGTTCAGGAGTATGACCCTAGGGTGAGACTATTCTAAGGAGTCTGGACCTAAATTGAGACCTAGTTCAGGAGTATGACCCTAGGGTGAGACTATTCTAAGGTGTTTGGACCTAAATTGAGACCTAGTTCAGGAGTATGACCCTAGGTTGAGACTGTTCTAAGGCATCTGGACCTAAGGGAGACTATTCTAAGGCGTCTGGACCTAAGTTGAGTTTGATGGCGCATTTTGTGGATCCTGTATGGAACTTTGTTTGTGGGAATTTGTAGAAAGGCATCATGCCGTGCTGGGATTCTTCTTTTATGTAGCGTTTATTACTGCTATGGCGCCTTTGTCCGAACTTGCGGTGAGGGTAAGGTGGTGCCTCTGTCTGAACTTGGTGTGAGGGTGAAGTGGCGCCTCTGTCTGAACTTGCGGTGAGGGCGAGGTGGCGCCTCTGTCTGAACTTGCGGTGAGAGCGAGGTGGCGCCTCTGTCTGAACTTGCGGTGAGGATGAGGTGGCACCTCTGTTTGAACTTGCGGTGAGGGAGTGGTGGCGCCTCTGTCTGAACTTGTGGTGAGGGCGAGGTGGCCCCTCTGTCTGGACTTGCGGTGAGAGCGAGGTGGCGCCTCTGTCTGGACATGCGGTGAGGGCGAGGTGGCACCTCTGTCTGGACTTGTGGTGAGGGTGAGGTGGTGCCTCTGTCTGGACTTACGGTGAGGGCGAGGTGGCGCCTCTGTCTGAACTTGGTGTGAGGGTGTGGTGGCGCCTCTGTCTGAACTTGTGGTGAGGTGGAGGTGGTGCCTTTGTCTGGCCTTGCGGTGAGGGTGAGGTGGCGCATCTGTCTGGACTTGCGGGCAGGGTTAGGTGGCGCCTCTGTCTGGACTTGCGGTGAGGGCGAGGTGGCACCTCTGTCTGAACTAGAGGTGAGGGCGAGGTGGCGCCTCTGTCTGAACTTGTTGAAATGTTTGAGGCCATGGGGCACCTCGAACCGAGTTGTTGAGGTGTTGAGGACGTGGTGCGGCCTCTGGCTTAGATGATGAGGACATGGGATGCCTCAGGTGCAGGACAAGGAGAGGAGGGATGGCTCGTCTTCTTTTTCCTTCTTCGTTCTGACTTCTGCGGACGTCTTGGAGTATCCGGTCGAGGAAGGTGCTGAGTTCACCGAGGATGATGAGGTGGCTGGCGGAGGTGCCGAGATGTGGGAGTTTTTACCAGGCGGTGGTGCCGATGACTCAGAGTAGGACTCTTTTTTTTTTCTTTTCTGTGCATGTTAGTGTGGAGAGCAACAAAATATTTGTATTTATATGCACAATGTATTCACATGTAATGAACACTTTTATTTTTGCTTTAGGGGTTGTTTCTACTCCCTTTTTTATGTTACTGCATGTCGTCGAGCTTGAAATGTTTGTGGTTAGTGTATGGTGGCCGGAAATGGCTTTGGTAAGGCTTTTGAGCGGTTAGAGGGTGACGGCTTTGATAGTTTCTTGAGCGATGGCAGGAGTGATGTCTCCTGAGATGTGTTTGCTTTGTGAGTGATAGCCACTCTTTTAATGGTCATCCCCTCGGGATGTGTGCCAGTGCTTTGTCGAATGCGATAGGCCACTGCTAAGTGGGCGAGGACATCGTTCCTTTGGCTTTGGGGGAAACTTTCCACGGCATAGATCGCTCGGCGATGGGGGATCGGTTCATGCATGGGGGAAGCCCCTTCTTTTCTTGCATTATGGTGGCGAGAGAGAGAGAGAGATTTCAAGCTATGACAGTGCCTCTGACATCCTTCAGTCTGTAGACGTTTGCTCAGCGACCCCTTGTCTTGGATATGGATTAGTCCGCTTGGGAAAGGTGGATGGTTTGACTTGTCACGCATCACCTCCATTGGTGGGTTCCTTATTGGGGAATTGATACTAGGATGGTATCAAGAAGGTTCCTATGTTGTCGAGTTTCGTGTTTCTCTTGGTCCTCTTTTTATGTTACATTTGCTCGTTTCCCGACGGTTCGGGATGAGGCAGGAGCCTTTGCTGGGAAGGCATTGCCACTATGGAGGTAGTCTCTTTCTGCATGATAGATCTAGATGCCTTTCTGCATTTTCTGAGGGTATGGAAGTTTGCTGCTTTTCCTCTTGGGGTTTCTCTTAGGGAGAGTGTTGTCATGACTGCGAGTACTTGGGTAGCTCGGTCGATTACGGGAGCGGGCGCGAGGCAGTGCAGGGAAAGATTGCCATTTCAGCTGCGACTTTAGGAGTGTAGAAGCTTGGGTTAACCCTCAGGGTGTCATGGGAGATGCTTTGTTTTACTACGGGACTCGAATTGACACACTAGCGGGGAGAGGTCCCCTTTTGCAGACTCGTAGGGAGGAGATCCGAGGCGAGGCACGGGCGACGATGCTTTGAGAGCGACTGGTTTGTTTGACACGACGAGGAGGACTCTTGATCTCGGAATGAGGGAGACAGAACTCGTTCATGTGGAATGAAAGAAGACTCGTTGGGGACGAAGGAAGAAAGGAAAGAGTGACGAAAGGCCAATCGCGAGTAGCATGGAATGACCTTCTGAAACACTGAGTATCCATTCATTGTCATTGCAGTCACATTGATTGTTAAATGTTTTAAATTGTCTTTTAGCATGTTGTGAATCGAGAGTAGACCGTACTTGAACTCATCAAAAAGTATTTTAATTGTGATGATTTATGATTTACTTTTAAAGCTTTGTCGAGATGCAAAATCTCTTGCTTGCTTCTTGTCTGAGCCTTTATGGCGTCCAACTTTTGGGATTTTTGTGTATGCTTTAGACCGAACCAATGAAGGCTGCCTACGTTCCCCTCGAACTGTGGGGCTGAGGTCTGCGTAGTTCGACCTTCTTTTGTGGGAGAAATGACTTGTAATGTACACTCGCAAGGGCGTATTTATTTTTGAAAAGGTGGGAACGGGTCCCCTTTTGTGTGAATGCCTTATTTGATGTAGGCACAAAAGAAATTCTTTTGGGTTTGAATCTTTTGAGAGAGTATGAACACTGAAAAAGCTTGTAAAAGTGTATGGAAGCCCTTGCTGACAGAAAATCAGTGTTTAGCTCTGTTGTCCTATTTTGTAGAAAAAGAAGACTTGTCGAGACATCTGAAAACTTGATTTGTTCACAATGATCACATGTTTGATTAAAACCCTTTGTTGATGTTCGGGTTATTCAACAATAAAAATTGATATGCTTGATTAATCATGAGGAGAAAGTCGGCCGATATCAAGGATCGAATTTTGTGCAGTGTGAAAGAAGGTTTATGTATAGGAGAGGTCATTGATGAGACCGGGTTTCTGGATTTGTATGTGTTTATAACCGGACCATTTTTGGTTGCCTACATTTCCCTTAAGACAAGGAGCTCAGGTCGACGTAGTTCGGGGTTGAACTATGTTTGGCTTTGGGGCTAGGGCATGAATATTCGTGCGGCCTTTGGCGAAATGCTCGGAAGGTTGAATGATGAGGCACGGGCCTTGAGGTGATTCCTTGACAAGTCATATTTGACGGTCTTTTCAGTGACTCCTATGCTTCTTGTTTGTCGGCGCTGAGTCCTTGACCTCATTTTTTGTAGCTTACGCTTGAGCCCTTTTTTTGAAAGCTTCCGCTTGAGCTCTTTTTTTAAAGCTTACGCTCGAGCTCTTTGTTTGTTTTTTTGAAGCGCACGAGGGCGAGGGCAAGCCCTGCTTGAACTTTGCGGATGCGCACGAGGGCGAAGGCAAGCCACTAGGTTGTTGTCGACATGGGGTCAATCTTTTGATGCTGAGTGACCTGTTGTTGTCCTTTGATGTTGCCGCCGTAGTTGACTTGGTCAAGGTGATGGTGGGGACATGTTTTGGAAAGTGTATGGCTTGATGGAGGCCTTTGTGTTGGGTATGATAAGGTGTATGGGGAGCTATCGATTGACTCTCTGACACCAATTAATCAAAGCATTAATCATTTGTGGAATTACTTGTTGAGCAATGCAAGTGATCACATAGAACAAACCCATTTCATTAAATATAATGTGGGGTGCAAAATAATGTCTCAAGTCTAGCAAGAAAAGAAAGAAGACTTATGTATGGAAAAATTGAAGACTTAATTACAATGTCCGTGGAGGACTTAATTGAATGAGAAAAGTACTAGAACCTACGAGGTTTGACTGTATGATTTTTTTGTTTTTTTAGAGTGTAGAAGGGGGAGAAGAAGTCTCGATATTCTTTGGGCAAAGTATCGACTGAGAATTTTCCGATTTGCGTCTCTGTGGGCTCTTCAGCAGTTCCCAAATTCATTTTGGTTAGAACCTTCTCGACAGCTTGGGCCCGATTTTCCTCCCGTTTGACAACATGCTTAAAGATTTGTTTAATGCATTGTTCATTAACGTGTCTGCGTCTTTACCAAGAGAATCATTATTAACCGTTTTTGATTAGTCAATTTATCATTTGTTAAAGTGGCAATGAGGGGATACTCAGAAAGGTCGAACTTTTATTCGAAGCATAAGGAAGCACGATTTTTGTTACAAACGCATAATCTTCAGGCTTAAAGCCGTCAGACGACTCGAGAGACATAAACTTTAAACATGACAGACTCGGGGTCTTTTATTTTAGAAGCTAGACTCTAGGAGACTGGGGTTAGACCAAGCTTTCGGACAATTTCCTCTTTGATGGTTGTAGGTCATGAGAAGGTAACCCAGTTCTTCAATAGCATTTTTGACGCGCTTGAGAAGGTCCGAGGGTCAAAAGGCTTCTCACTGCTGCTTTCCCCAATTGTTTCTGGGGAATTTATTTCCGACTGTGTTGGGACCGCGTGGGCATTCCAACTTTCCTTCTTCAATCAGGCCCTGGATCGCTTAATTTAGTATGACGCAAATGTCGGTAGTGTGGCCGGGGTAGTTGTGAAAAGCGCAATGCTTGCTCATATCCATGTTTGGGTTAAGATTCCTTGGCTAATAATTCTCAAGGGTCTTGAGCATGTTCTGCTTCATCAACGCCTCGAACACTTGGCTCAGAGAAATTTCGAGGTTGTCGAAGTCTTTGGCAGCTGCGGCCGGGGAGGATTGTTATTTCTCGGGGGCACTTGATTGCGGCTTCCTTGGACTCCGTTCTGAATGTAGTGAACTGCTCTGGCGGCTTCTTTTCCATTGTTTGGGATAAGTGCCAGATTTGGTGGGGCTGCCCGGTAGCGGAAGGAAGAAGTGGGAGTCGCTGCCGTCTTTTGTAGGCTCAGCGTCTTTTCGAACTTGGTCCCGGCATTGACCATGGCACGAAGGTTGAGATAGAAGTGGTGGCTTATCAAGGCCCTCAGAGATGGTTTGAGACAGGAATGGAAGATGTCCATTTGCTCTTCTTTGGAAAGCGGGTCCATTATCTCGCTTAATTTCCAGTTCCACCTTTTGTAAAATTCTCCTACGGGCTCGTCATCCTTTTGTTCGGTGGCCTGCAGGCCGTGGCGGTTGGTTTCCCATTCGAGGTTGGCACCGTACTTATCCAGGAAGATTTCGCTGATTTGATCCCAAGTGGAGCGATTTTCTGCCTTTACGTTGAGGAACCACCTTAATGCCGTGGATTTGAGGGAATGCTGGAAGTGATCCGTCATTTGTTGTGGGGTTGCCCCTTTGGCTCTCATACCCAAGACATAGGTGTCGATGTGGGTCTTTGGGCATTCTGTCCCGTCAAACTTTTCCATCTCCAGCATTCGGAACATTGGAGGTAGGGGAACTACCTTACTTGGATCTGTGGGCATGAGAAAGTCCTTCCGAGAGTTGGCCAATTTGCCTTGCATTTCCTTCATCTGTTCGATCAACCAAGCCATGTGAGGTTAGTAGGATGAGACAGGTTGCCATTTTAGGGAATAGAGACTGAAGATGGAGGTGGATTGGCTGATGGGATTGCCATTCGAGAGTCTTGAGGAGGCAGTTGGGTGTATACCATCCCGTATCCCGAATTGTTGTAATTGAGGGCGTGGTTGCCTGGGCCGCTAAGGGTTGTGTTTAGGAATTGGGGAAATGTTTCATTAGCCCCAAGTGGCAGACCAGCGGGTGGTAGGTTTGAGATGTCAGGGTATCCGCTTGGGATGTCTGTCCCTGGAAGGCATTGGGATTTCAGGTTATGGTTGCGAGGCTCGTATAGAGGCAGAGGATTGAATCCTGGGGGATACCGAGATGCATTGGGATCTAGCGAAGCATGCACGTATGTGTGCTGTTGACACTAAGCTTGGGGCGCAGGGCCGAAAAATTAACTGTGATGAGGCGGGCATATCGGAGATGCTTGGCCCGATGCACAGTGGAGCTTTGAGCGAGAGCTGCTTTGCGTTGCTGGGATCTCATAGCTTGGCGGAGGTGGAACCTGCTGATAGCTTTGAGAGACCGGGGGAGCCGGCATTTCTTCGTCTTCTATGAGAATGAAGGTCCCATCTGTTTGGGGAACGGCCACGGTTCCACGAAGGCGCAGGGTGTCTACGATCCAGGCTTGCTGCTCTTCTTGGCGCTTCTTGAGAGTTTCGAAGGCTCGCAGCACCTCCTCCATTGTCTGGAGGTTTCTCAGTGGCGGGGTTCCATTTCCCACACTGTTATCTGTTGATCCCGCCATGGGGGAATAGCGAACTATTTAGACCGCTGAACCGAAAGGGCTGTCGGACCTTGTGACCTCGATACTGAAAAGGCGGCTCCCGGGTATTCTCAACCACTCTCGATTTGCTGGAGGGGTGACGGGTAAGGTTTAGACATGGGAAGGCCTTTTTAGATAAGAGGGGAAAGCTCATGTGACATGCAGTTTCCATTTTTTTAATTTATGTTTATTTTTTTATTGTTTTAATTTACTTAAAATATTTTTTCTCAGAATCCTAGGTAGGTTGGAAAATATTGCTCTTCTTTTTCGCAACTATGCTAGATCCTGGGTTAGTGGAGACCATCTGTGCGGCTATAAGCCCCTCATTTTGCACCTGTATTTCGACATCCCGGGGTGGACAGCCCCGGGCGAGGGTCCTATAGGGCAAGCGGTTTCCACCGGCCTAAAAGAAAAATCGAACCTAAGGACCGAGCCTGTCATGTTCGTTTTAATGCGTTAGCCATGTGAATAGTGAGCCGAGCCGACACCTGAGTCAAGATCTGGTCGAGAGTTCGGCATGACCTCTCTTTACCTTGCTTACACAAGGGATGCGCGACGTTAGGCATTGGCTAGGTCATATTGTCATGGGCGACGTATTAAAGGCTTGATGACATGGTGTCATATAAGCATGGATGTATATCCAGGACGGAACATCATGCAGGTGTAGCTTTGGAAATCAAGATCAGGTAAAGATTTTAGCATGGCCTTTCATCGCTTTGCTTGCGCAAGGGATCTTGAGTTCCGAGCTTTGACCCAGAAAATGGCCGGCATGGGATATGTATCCATGCTGCATGACACGGACTGGGTAAAAACCAACCGAGTCGGGACAAAGTGTGACGCAAGCGTGCAGGGTTTGACACTGGCTAGGATGGGATGTTTGGAATGATCCCGTGCGCATCCAAGAGGCATAGGAAGATCAAACGGACTGCAACTGAGACCACCCCGGGTTGAGGGTTGTAGTGTGCAGTGTATCCGAGGCAGCAAGTGCACGTAGCGTGCGGTGTACCGAGGCAGCAGTGCGAGTAGTGTGCGGTCGCTAAAATTCTTTTTCTGAGTAAAACAGAAGTTTTTGAAGAATTTTAAATGTATGTACACAGATGTATATTGATGCATTTTTTTCGTATTTTTATTTTTTTTGTAAAATAAAAGGTAAAGCACATGCACATACACAAAAACAGTTAAGGAAAGGGGTAAAATGAAAGTTTGACCCTCATCATCGTTTTAAAAATCTTTTGTTTTTGTTTAAAAGTTTTTAAAACAAAACATCCCCAGCGGAGTTCCCAACTGAAATTACCCGTATCAGGCTCGCGCGCGTCCCGGCATCTGTTGCCGCATTGGTCGAGAGGTGTTTATTTGTGTTTTTGTTCGTAGAGTCGCCTCGCCGTTTGGATTTAGCCCAAAACATTGAGAAAAGGCATCAAATTAAAAACTATTGATGTGTGATGAGATTTTTGAGTTCGGAGGTCAGGTTACGCCATGGAAAGAGAATGTTAGAGCTCACTCGAGTCGCCTCGTAAATAGGAGTCTTTTGGTACCCCTTCTTTCTTTAAAAGTTGTGTGTGTGTGTGTATGTGCTTTTAAAAATGCATGCGGTATCTGATGTCCACATTGTACACTGCTTATTGAAATGTATTGAAATAGTGTAGGAAGGAAGCCTTACCAATGTTGGTTTGTGTCTGTCTTCCGCTGCGGAATAGTGTTTGAGTTTTGAATAGTGTTTCGGGACGAATCGGGGTTGCTTCGGGATGTGCCGGTTGTCTGCGGACAGAGCTTCGGCGTGCCTCGAGATTGTTAGGTGTGTACTCGGGCAGAGTTTCGTCGTGCGTTGGGATCGCAGGGATCATTGACTGGATTCGGGCAGAGGTTTGTCGTGCGTTGGGATCGTTGGTTGTGCTCGGGCAGAGTTTCGGCTTGCGCCGAGATCGTCGATTGAGCTCGAAAAGGGCCGGGACGCCTCGCGATGGACCGAAATGCCTCGGGATGGCTTGGCAAGGCTTCAAGATGGATCGGCGAGGCTTTGAAATGCCTCGGGGCAGCTCGAGATCGACTTGGCTAGTTGTGTCGCACGACGAAGCAGCCATTACCAGTTTTTTGGTTTTCCTGGATTTAAGGGAATATTGTGGACTATAAGGGGATTTTGTAATTATGATGTCTCTTGGCTAGTTGTGTCGCAGGGCACAAGCAGCCAATTACATATTTTACAAAATTCCTTAAAAGTCCTTTTATACTTTTTAATCCCATAATGGCCCCCCTTGGTTTGGTTGGTGGTTTTTGGGGGTTTTTGAGGGCTACGGGTGTTCGAGACTGCGTTTGTGTGAGTCTGCGGTGTTTCCCGTGCATTCGGAAGAGAGTGATCCAGATTGGGGTACTTACAAAGTTGCAAAGGAGTGCTATAAGGCATCCATGAAGGCATCAACGTCTCCAAGGCAAGCATAGAAATTACAGAAGCAAGCACGCGAGGTCCTGGAGGAAAAGGAGAATGATGTGAAAGAAATACTACTAGATTCTTCCAATCCAGAACTCAAAGTGCTTATTGGCAGTGATATTTCAGCAGAGTTAGAAGAGAAACTTGTTGACCTCTTGAAGAGCAGAACAAAGAGTTTCGCATGGAAGCATGACGACATGACTGGCATCAGCAAAGATGTCATCACTCACAAGCTTAATGTTGATCTTAGTTTCAAACCAGTGCACCAGTTACCTTTTTAAAACTCCTTTTCAAATAAACCTCCTAAACTGTCCATAACTCTCAATTGAATGCGGTTGTCAAATCGTATGTCATGTGCCAGTTACCTTTTTGAAAATATTTACCTCTTCGTATTTCGTGAAGTGATAAATATTTTGGGGACAATTGTTATAGGCACATTTCCTGCATGTTGACATCTTAACCCACTGTAAGTGTTTCATAAATATTTACTGTTTTTACTTAATTGTTTTCATGTTTACAGTGAAACGTGGAGATAATCCCAGAAGCATTATAACTACCACGAGGACTCTCTCATCAAACGCCAAAGACCAAGTCAAGAGACGTTGATAAAGCATTAGTCCGGATTTATAGGGATAGTTTGTTATCTTGTTTTAGACTTCTATTTATTCTAGGAGACTTGGAGAAACATACACGCACACATACCACGCTCACTCTGTAATCTCCATAGCTCTCAATCCTCTTGTAATCGAAACTATACTTAGTGAATTCTTTTGTAAGGACGGTGACCTAACCTCCCAAGGTTTTATGCCGGCGAGAACATTTTTCTCAAAGGCTTTACTCATTACATCATTGTGTTCTTGTTTGCATTTCTTAGTTTAGCATCCATTTATATCAAATTCCTAAAGATATATAATCCACACACTATTTAGTCAAGATTCTACATAAACTGTTTTTTCTACCAAAACAATAACTATTATGTAAATATCTAGAAATGATAAGGAAGTTTAAACCATTTATGGTATCAGAGCCCCCTGGGCATTCTCTCAAACCTACTAGTTAACCACTGAAAGCCAGAATCATTTGAAAAAAATACCAGCTCATAAGCTAATTCGATCCAACCTAAAGTCAGTGTGCATTCTAACATGTTTAGCACTCATAATTATTCAATATATATATATATATATATATATATATATATATATATATATATATATATATATATATATATATATATATATATATATATATATATGCGTATTTCATAATCATTTGTTAAGGATTATGAAAGGGGTGAAATGAAAAGGTTATCTTATCGGTTATGCATTTTGGGCATCATTTCCCGCACTTATCAACAAATATCAAGCATTTCTTACAAAAACTATCCAAATTGAATCAAAAGTAGTTAGTCAATTGTAAAATTTTCTACTGTTCTACTAACATGAAATGGATAGAACTCTGTTTGCTTTGTGCCATTGTTGATATTTTAACAACCCAAAATTGATTAAAAATCTCAATTAAGTTGAGAATTCCAAAATTCACATGAAAACCAAAATAAAATTTGTGCAGAATCAGCAAACCTTGAATAGATCGTAGTAATTGCTTCGTCCCTTCGTCGTTCGTCCCAAGCAGCGTTGTTTTTTTTCTTCCTGTTTTCGTCCCTTTTGGTTGAAACTTATATTATTAAACCTAGTAAACAAATTCGTTTTACCTTTAAAAAACAAGAAAAAAACAAAATTTAAGGGGGGGGGGCTACTTCCCTGCTTGCCCCTGAGTACCTCCGCCAGTGGATATTAGTATATATTTATAGTGATCTTTTCCCATTTGTATTGTTACCATAGATAAAATTTGATATAGTCAGTTTCCTAGAATTAAGGCCTAAATTAGAGGAGCCATTGTACTATATAACTATTATGTAAATCTCTGGAAATGATATGGAAGTTTAAACCTTTTATGGTATCAGAGCCCCCTGGGCGTTCCCTCGATCCTTCTTCTTCTTCTTCTTCTTCTTCTTCTTCTTCTTCTTCTTCTTCTTCTTCTTCTTCTTCTTCTTCTTCTTCTTCTTCTTCTTCTTCTTCTTCTTCTGTTGCCCCCATCTTCTTCGTGATGTCTTCTTCTTCTAAATCTTCCTTTTACCCGACTCTTATTGTCTATAATATCAAAAACAATATTGCCATCGTTCTTGATTTAGGAAAAGCACATTATGCCACTTGGGCTGAACTCTTTCGAGTTCATGCTCGCTCTACACGGGTTCTTCAGCACATCATTCTGACCGAGAAAGGCAAAGGAGAAAGTGCCTACTACTGACGAGGAGATTGATCTCTGGTCAACCCTTGATGCTAAGGTTCTCGGGTGGATTTATTCCACCATTTCCAGTGATCTAATGACCACTATTCTTGAACCAGGATGCTCTGTGTTGGAAGCATGGGATCACTTGCGTGATATATTTCAAGACAAAAAAAATTCCCGTGCGGTTGCTCTTGACCAGGAATTTTCCCACACGGTAGCCGACTACTCTTCTGCTTCGCATTACTGTCAGCAACTCAAGCAATTGTTGGATCAACTAAAAAACGTGGGTGCTCCGGTTAGTAACGACCGCATTGTCTTGCAAATGGTGGCCGGCCTCACCGATGCTTATAATGGTGTGGCCACCTTACTTCGCCAAAAAGACCCTCTCCCAACCTTCTCTCAAGCTCGCTATATGGTCAACCTTGAGGAGGCGGGTCTGTCTAAGAAGGCCGCCACAAATGTGGCACTGATGGCTTGTGCTGCCGTCGTCGCTCCGTCCGATGAACACAAGTCTTCTTATAGATCTTCGGCTATTGGATGTCAGAAATCCCAAAATCGGAGCAACAAGGGTGGTGGTAATCATGGTAACAGAAAGAGGCACAACCGTGGTGGTCCGAACAATGGCTGCAGACGTGAACCTGCTTCTCCTAATTTTGCTCCGTCTGCGCCTTGGCCACTGTGGGGAAATACCGGACAACAGCAACAATGGGGGAACCCTTGGGCTTGGCCATGGACTGTGACCCCATGCCCTTACCCATCCAAAAACAGCCCATTTCTTCTTACCCCATATAGCAGTCTGGACTTCTTGGACCGAGGCCTCAACAGGCTTATGCTACAGCAGCCCAACCTTGTCCCACTAATATTGTAGAGGCTATGCACACTATGGGTTTGACTATTCCAGATGCGAATGTGTACATGGATTTCGGGGCTACTTCGCACATATGTTTGCAATCTCAGGTACTCTCCGTCCCTATTTCAATACGAGCAATTCTCATAATATAATTGTTGTTAATGGCCACTTAATTCTAATTCAAGGTTATGGACAATCTAAATTGGCCGCTCCTTATCCTCCACTAAAATTAAACAATGTTATTCATGTTCCAAAAATTGTTAAAAATTTAGTGTCTGTTCATAAGTTTGTCACTAATAACTCTGTTACTATTGAGTTTGACTATTTTTGGTTTTATGTGAATGATTTACGAATGGGGAGGCGCATAATGAGATGTAAAAGTCAGGGAGATTTATATCCTCTCACCACCAAGTACACAAATAATTCGCATTCTTTAGTTGCTTTCTCTCCCACCTTCCGGCATGAGCGTTTGGGTCACCCGAGCACACCTATTTTTAATTCTCTTAGAATCTATCATGTGTAGTCATACAAAAACTGTCTCATGTATGTCACACATGTTCTCTAGGAAAACATATTCGTTTACCTTTTGTTTCTTCTACGTCTTGTATTGTTTTTCCGTTTGACATTATTCATATTGATATTTGGATTTCTCCAGTTTTAAGATCCTATGTTCATCGTTATTATTAATTCTGTTGGATGATTTCTCTAATTTTTTATGGACATTTCCTTTAGCTCATAAATCGGATGTATATTCAACCTTTCTTACCTTTCGAAATTATATATGTACTTGTTAGTGTAAAACGAGATGATATCCTAAATGATTTCCCAGATTCGGATGATATCTCAGATGATTTTCTGTGCTGAAATTTATATAGTTGTACATTTCTTGATTATTTACTTATGTACTAATGTGCTAATATAATCTATATAGTGTATGTTGTATGTCCATATTTCAGGTTGCAATATGATTGAAGAATGAGCTAGAAGCATGGTGGAAATTGGTAAAGAGAAAGTTGTGCATAAATGTCATTTTATGCATAAACTTTCAAACGAGCCTTGGTTGTATCAACAATAACAAAAACATGGGAAGACTATGTTGCTGATTCAAAGAGAGTACATGATGGAAAGCTTGAGAGTACAAGGCAATGAAGCATGGACTTAGTGAGCACGAATTGGTTGCTACAAATGTGGGATAATGGCGCATGATTTGAGGAACACGCCAACCACTTCCCCACACTCCCTCAACGTCCAAGACAGCCCCAAGGCTGATTTATTTGAGTAGTCTTCAAGACATTGAAGACTATAAATATGCTTAGAAGGAGACACTTGAAGAGATGCCAATTACACACTTTACACCTTCAAGCATATAGAGATAGAGTTCTTTGTTGGTTCGTTTCATCCATCCTCCCTTATAATTTCACACTTGATTACCTTGGTATCAAGTTGTGTGTTGGCTAGGATTAGATTCCGTTCTTTATCTCTTGTTCCATAGAAATTAAATTGTAATACTTATAGGGAACATTTCGGCTTTGTAATTCATTTCTTATAGTGAGTATAAAGTCTTGCCTAAGAGGCATCCTCAAGTTATATAATTTATATAACTTGAGAAAAACAATTTTGGTGTTATTATTCCACTGCAATCTATTTTACAAAATTGATTTTATTTTCGAAGTGTGTGTGTGCTATCCCAAGTGCTATCGTTGGTGCTGTTATCACCTTGGATATCACTTGTGTTTCAGGCCATTGACAATTTCAATTGGTATCAAAGCAGGTCACTTGATGTTATTAAGTGCTTGGTCTAGGTGTCATGGCTTTTGATCCTTCAAATCCAAACCAAAAACGTCTTCCGGTTTTAGATGGTTCGAATTATGCATATTGGAATATCCGTCTTCGCTCGCATATCAAATCAATTGATCTTCGAGCTTGGTGATCTGTAGTTAATGGATTCTCTCTCCCACTGTTACCTCGAGATGAGGATGGTGACATTCAGGTTAAACCTGATGCCGAGTGGACTAATGAAGAGATTATCCTAGCTAACTACAATGAGAAAGCTCTTAATGCTATTTTTGAGTGGGTTGACGTGCACATTTTTAAACTTTTTCAAAATAGTTCCACAACTAAGGAAGCTTGGGATATTTTACAAAGATTTTGTGAAGGTGATTCTAGTGTGCGTGAAAACAAACTTAGAGGTCTTACTAGCAAGTTTGAAAGGTTGAAATTGGATGAAAATGATACCATTTCCTCTTATTTTGAAAAATTGTTTGACATTGCTAATGAATGTCAACTCTTAGGTAAACCTTTTACAAATAAACAATTGATTTCAAAGGCTATTAGAAATCTTCCCTGAGCGTTTTAATATGAATGTTTCATCTATAGAAGAGGCTCACAACCTTTCTACAATGGACATCAATTCCTTAATGAGCATTTTAAAAAATTTTGAGTCAAACCTTGCTGAGTAAAGTTAAGCTTCTAAAGGCAAAAATGTTGCTTTAAAAGTTCAATCCTCTAGTTTGTCAACTGATGAGGATGACAAAATTTTTGAGGAATTAGGTGAAGATGCTAGTGTTGCCTTGCTTGCTAGGAAATATAACTCTATGTTACGAAAGTTTAACAAAGAAAATGTGTAGGTTAAGGCTAAAGAGCAAAAAGCCAAGTTGTACAATTCAATGCCGAAGAGGACATTTCCATCTACTAAAAAAGGTGGTCCCATATAAAGAGCATCATCAGATCAATCTAGATCTGATCCAAAGTATCTTGAGTCGATACAATGTCATGCGTGCTCTGAATGGGGTCACTACTCAAACGAGTGTGCAAATACTCTAAGGAAGATGGGTAAAAACTTATGGGTATCTCTCAGTGATAATGAAGATGAGGAGATTAATCAATCTAAAGATACAGATAAGATAGCAATGATGGTCACAAATTTTGACTTGGACACTTGCAGTGATACTTCAAGTGATATCCAAGATGGGATAGCACCTGAGATATCATCCAGCATGTATACCAATTTTAATTTGATAAATGCTGTTATTTTTGTAGGTTCTGTTAACATGGATGCAAGTAGTTCACAAGAGGGTGAACAAATTAAGGAGTTCAGCAAGAATGAACTCATTTGCGGTCTTAAGGACCTTTGCAAAGATTGGTTGACGAATGGAAGAAAGAGAACAAGAAGGTGGTGTCTCTATCCAAAGAAGTTCAAGATCTGACTGATGGCTTGACTAGGTTGGAAGTCCAACTCACAAAAAAGGATGCGGAGCTGGACAAAGTCAAGGCTAAACTTACTCTAGCCGAGGCCACATTTAAAAAACTCAACACGAGTTCTTCCAAGCTAGATGAAATCCTTGGGTTGAGAAAACTACTCTAGGCAGGTATGGGTTTTCAAGAGTCTTTAAATGCTATTACATCTACTTTGGGTAATAAGGAAGATAAAATAGTTTTTGTTAAAGAAAGGGATAATGTAGAACTATTGTCTTCAGATAAGACTTCTGACAAAGTGAAAGTATGTAACTACTGTTACCCTACTGGACATGTTAAAAATAATTGTAAAACTTTTTTTAAAGAAACAATCTAGTTCATCTGTGCTACCTGAAGTGTTGCCTAGCTGTGAATGTGTGCCCCAAATTTTTTGTTTATTGGAAATTCACGCGAGTTTGAAGACATCCGGTTTAATTTTGAAAAAACGGAGTTGCCACGCCATTTTGATTACCTCAAAACTTTGAAAAAAAGGTTTTATGGGTTCGGAGGTTAAGTTACCCCTTGGGAAGAACGGATCGTCGTTCACCCAAGGTGCCTTGCCGGAGCAAGTCTCCCAAGATCCCATTAATCGTGCTTGCATGTGTGCTTTCTTGTGTGCATGTGTTTGAAAATAAAGGAGGGAATGTCCCAAGTCATCTTCCGGACGTACAAACCATTTATTGGTTGTCGCTCGGGATTTCTTGGATTTTATGTATTCGGGATTATGATCCCGTCCTCATCTGGGACTTGTGATCATTGCATTTTTAACCTCGGGACTTTGCATGATCGAGAGAATGACTCTCTTTATAGTCAAAGATGAGGTTCTTTAGAAAAGGAGGGTCCTTAGCCCATCAATCCTACACTTTAAGACGGTCGAGCTCATATAGATGCTTCATACTCATCTTAAGTGATAATCGGAGATATAGGGTTCAAGGTTGTCCCTTTCTAAAGAAATTATGAAACCTTTATGGAAGGAACGATATAAAGATAGGATCTTTTACACCGGTCCGTTCCAAGGTTGCTAATGGGGACATGGGGGAATGCATGTAAAAATGACATTTTTAGTGAAAAGATGACATTTTTGGATTGCAAAGGATGCATTTGATTTAAAGAAATGATCTTTATTTGCAAAGGATGCATAAAGACATGATTTTTATGCAAATGATGCATTTTTATGAAGAAATTAGAATTTGAATATGCAAAGGATGCATAAAGATTGTATTTTGAAAAGCATAGGATGCTAATTTAGGATAAAGATATGATCTTTAATGCAAAGGATGCTTGAAAAAGGATTTCATATGCAAAGGATGCATTTTTATCATAAAGATTGGATTTTTATATGCAAAGGATGCATGAAGATGATGTTTTTATGTAAAAATGGGGTTTTAGGTGCAAAGGATGCACCTTTGATTCAAAAGATCACATCTTTAATGGCAAAGGATGCCTAATGCATGCAAAGGGGGAATGGGGGTATAAAGATATGATCTTTAATCTACCAAGTCCCAAGCAAGATAATAACAATTATATGAAATGCAATGAGCAATTAGGATCACATAAAGCAATTAGGATGCAAGGTTAGGGTGTGCGAGGTTACCAATGGCTTCCTCTTCTTCTTTGGACGGAGCTAGGAGGAGGAATTGATCTTGGGATCTTCAAGGAGGAGGGAGGTGGCTTCTTGGCCTTCTTCTTCACCTTCTTGGACTTCCAGCAGCTCTTGGGAGGATTTCCTTCGTATTATATGTGTGTGATGGTATTGTTGTTGTTGTTAAAAATGGGTAGAGGAGGGCTCTATTTATAGGCAGTCTGGATAAGGCTAATGAAGCCGTGCGGCCAGAGACCTTGGGCTAATGCAGCCGTGCGGCATTATCCCTTGTGACTCAGCATTTCTAGAAACATGCAAGGTGGCAAATTCTAGAACTTTCCTCCCAATTAAGAAAAACGTGTTTCTTAATTGGGAAGCTTCCCTTTCAGTCCATATGTGATTTGGAACAGTTCCGGAATATTTTCGGAACACTAGGAAAAGGTCAGGGAATTAGGAAACTTACCGAAATTGCCGGAAATTTAACCTTAGGAAGGCATGAGCCAGATTTGGGTACTTACAGAAGTCCCTCGGCAACGTCACTTGCAAGACGAGTGGGGTTGTCGATAGAAAAGGATCCGATCTGGCGAATGCCGAGACGGATTGAGAGACCGAGGTGGTCGAGTGGTTGAACCTCTGGAAGGCTACCTACGTATCCCGAGTGGGAATCAAGCCAGGCCATAGTTCGGAATAGATTCGCTGGGGAATGGAGAAGAGAAACTGGTCTCTTGCTGGGGAAGTAGAAGAGAAAATGACCTAAGAGGTCAAGCAATTGATCCTACTGGGATATGCTAGGAGTAACCGATGTGGTCAGATATCTAAACCTCTATGAGGGGTTACTTCATCATTGAGGAATGACGAAGAAACAGGGTGACCAAAGTGGTCGGATGGCTGGACCTTTTATGAAAGGCTACCTACGTATCCCGGAGGAATCAAGCCTTGATCGTAGTTCAAGCATCACTAGGTAGTTAGGAACGATGTCTAGGATCCTTGAAGGTTTTGACAATTAATGGAGGCTGTCTCCTGATTGACAATTAATGGAGGTTGTCACCTGATTTGACAATTAATGGAGGTTGTCACCTGATTGACAATTAATGGAGGTTGTCACCTGATTGACAATTAATGGAGGTTGTCACCTGATTGACAATTAATGGAGGTTGTCACCTGAAGAAACTAGAGCTTACGTCACTATCGAGGAGATAGAGGTAGCTAAAGTTGAGAGAACTTAAGCATACTTCACTATTCGTGATAGAGGTAGCTCAAGTCAGAAGAACTTGAGCGTACGTCACTATTCGGGATAGAGGTAGCTTAAGTTTAGATGAACTTTAGCATACTTCACTATTCGTGATAGAGGTATCTAAAGTTAAGAAGAACTCGAGCATACTTCACTATTCGTGATAGAGGTATCTTGAGTTCGGACTTCGACAATTCGGAGGTTGTCACCTAGCGTTATCCCGTTATAACGGAATTAACGGAGGCGACTGGGAAGAAAGCTTAATTGCTTAGGAGATAAGGGACATCTTCTGAAAAGGGTGTTATCTTAGTTAAAGGATAACGGGAATTGTAGGCCCAAGTGGAAAGTCCAGGGGCAAAATTGTAATTTTCTGCTCAGAGCGAATGAGGCCGCCCGGCATGAGATGGGGGCAAAAGAAGCCGTACGGCTAGAAGTCTGTTTTTTCCAGATTATTTAAAACAGATTTGAGCGGGCAATTGGGCATTACTGCCGCCCATTCCAGCCGAGGAAGAGAGAGAGAGGAGAGAAATTTTGAAAATCCTTCAATTCCCTTGCTTCCTTTGATCAAGAATGGATCCGGAGGGCAATCCTATACCAAGGCAAGCAAGAAGAAACATCTCGGGAGCCGCTCGGAGGAGGTGGAAGGAACTCGTTCGAACGGAGAGAAAGTATGACTTTCTTACGCCTCCATCGGAGCTTTATCCGGGGAGAAGAGAGCACAAATCGACGAACCCGCGATCGGTTGGGGTAAGCGTTCTTATTTGGCTCAATTCCGTCGATTTTAATTGAATTTTGATTTATTTAGGGCTTGACCCGAATTTTAGGAATTTTCTAGGATTTTCCTAGGATTTTTGAATGATTTTGAGACATTGATGATTAACCTATGAGGCTAAGAACATGCATGTGCAATTTATTTGATAAAAATAATGGGAATGACCCACTTTTTCTCGAAAATAAAGTAAGAATGATAACTGTCTAAAGTGAGACGGAGTTCTTGCATGTGCTAGAACTAGGTCAAAATTTTGATTATCAATGAGAAAATAAGATTTTGGAAGATGAAAAGGATTCATGCATGCCATTTTTTGATAGAATAATGCTTATGTGCAAAGAATTGTGGAAATTGTGATTTTGTGCTTTAGGAAAGCAATGGGGCTTGACATGACGTGTTTCAAGTGATGAAAGACGTGTCTTTTCATGCAAAGGATGCTAGAAAAACTTTATGAATGCTTTTCTTTTAAAAACATGTGCACTTTTTGAAGATATGCATGCTTTTGAAATGAGATGAAAGACTGACACACTTCTTTGTTGTGCTTGTCTACAGGAGAACAAGTCTAGAGGGCCATCTGAGATAGCAGTCAGGCTTTGGGAGAGGGTGCCCGATTTCGAGAAGAATGGGGCGAATCCCAAGCAGTTGGTGCGGGCTACCGTCTAGATCTTTTCATTGAGGCTATCGGCGGGGATCCATATCACCTCTAAGAGCAAGGGCTTGGTCCAGCCCTATCGAGTTTTGGTGGGATAGCACTCATAGCTTCCATCCGAGCCGGGAGAGGCGCGGTGACTCCCGCGATTTCACGGCTATCACCGGGTCTACGAGTTCGGGGAGGCCCGTGACTTGGAGGACCACATCACAGCTGAGGAGTTCCGAGCTTTGGTCGGGTTTGAGCTGCTTCCCAAGGGGCTAGGGATGGAGACACGGAAAGTCGAGGTGGCAGTCCAGAACTGCATACGGGACTTTGCCGTTAGTGAGGTGACTGCCCAGCAGCTGGCTACAGCCTTCGTGTGGTTGATGCTGTCGGTCACCATTTTTGCTAATTGCAGGACGCGGCCATGACTTGCCTTCTCGACTCTTTGGAGGATGTGGATGGGATAGGGACGGTCTCTTGGGGAGAGGCCGGATTGGCGGAGCTGTATTTCTCTCTGGATCTGTACAGCCGGAATAAAGCTGCCTCTATGGACTGCTTTTCTTTTGCCCTCGAGGTAGTCCCTCTTTCTTTTCTCTTTCTTTTCTTGTCTTGAGACTTTTATGAAAGAAAAAAAATTACCCTTTTGATGTTTTGAACATGCAGGTCTGGTTCTGTGAGGTGATCAGGTTCTTTCCGTGGAACCAACAGAGCGATATCACCATCTTCCCTGCTATGGTTCGCTGGAAGGGAGATGCGAGGGATAAGTTCACGGAAAAGATCCGGATCACTTTTGATTACAAGATGGTGAGACCGGTCATCAACAGGGATGGACACGACGGAGTGGACTTCTACCCTTGGGGGCGAGTATCCAGGAGATTTTTCTTTGGGAGAGGCCGTTGAGGCGACGAGGCGAGAGGAGATGGCTTGCGGGCGACATGTGATGCCATATATTTAGGGGACCGTTTCTCGAGCGGCATGGCCATGTCCCTCCACCGGATGCCATTACTCCCTATGATCCTCCGGCACGGATGCTACGGCCCGGGGATTGGCGGCCCGGATAGAGATAGCTAGGTACCGGGCGGGCGTGGCCGCCGAAGAGTACTTTGACATGGATACCCCCTACGCTGTATTTGTGGAGCGGCGCACGAGGACGCCACGAAGGCGATGAAGGCGGCGGTCACTCGGGGATATGGGGAGGATGAGCCTCTTGACCCGCCGATCCCTCCTGCGCACTGTCTTATGTGGTCCACGGAGTACCGAAGAGGATGAGGATTCCTGTCCCCGACACTAGGGAGCCCCAGTATACCCTGCCTTTGATAGCACTTTGTAAGTATACTTTTAGGGTCTTTCCCTTTTTAGCTTTCTTTGCTTTTTGCAATTCGAGATTTTCTGAGATTTTTCTAAGATTTTTCTCCCCTTTTTCTCGGAGTTCCGGCTCGCACCTATGACGATTGGTCGGGAACGAGGGGCTGGAAAGACATGTGCTTAGGTCCCTTCGAGGAAGGCGCTGCACTTCAATGGCGGCGGACGCACGAGCCCGGGCGCAAGAGAAGGCTTATCGGGGCACGGCGTCTACCTCATCGGCCTCGGAGTACTCTTCCCGGTGCCATGCCTCGGGGCGGGGACCCAATGCCGACATTACGGAGCGAGTGGGCTGAGTACGGGCACGATAATGTCCATCTCGTCGATGTGAGCGACCATGAGGACTTGATGAGGGAGGCTAGCATCTACGAGCTAAGCAGTGATGAAGAAGAAGAAGAATCGGAGGCCTAGGAGGTCTCTAGAGTGGATTTAGGAACAAAACAAACAATGGACAAATTTGATGCACACTTTGTTTATTTTTTGCTTTATTTGGGCGCCGATGGGGCGAAGACATTGTAGTAATGCTTTATTTACTTTTCTAATTTATGCTTTTTAAATTTGCATATTATCTGAGCCTCGGGGCAGTTTTTTGCTTGGAATTGGGGCTGAAACTGGGCCAAAATGATTTATGATGATATATAAATGCTTGAATGGATTTTGAACATGTTTTTGTACAGGTCTTGGTTGAGAAAGTGGGGTGAAAACTCCCTTGGGAAGCAACTTTGGTTGCTGCAGATGGCAAATGAGGCCGTGCGGTTTGGTCCTGAGGGCAAATGAAGCCGTGCGGCTCACGGTTACTGTACGAGCGGTTATTTTCTGAATAAAAGCAAGGCTTGGACATTTCATTTCATTTTCAACTTAGACTTGTCCCAATTATTCCCAGAGCACATTTTGGACTTAAAGACACCATCTTTGGTCATTTTGTGATGGAGAAGCCCGTCAGATTGCAAAGGGAAGCCGAGACCGTTTTACGTCCAGATCTTCGATCTTGGGTGAAGTACAACTTCAAATTTCACAAGGGGCTACTTGATTCTTCCTTCAAGATCAAGTCTTTATGGCATTTGAGGGATCTCCCGCCCGATTGGGACCTTTTGAGAGCAGCAGCAAGGTTTTGGGACGTCCGGAGACACGTTTACTGCTTTTCTTACAACGAGATTGTCCCAACGCATGAAGACTTCCGAGCCTTGATTGGGGGTCCCGAGATTGAGGCTATATCTATTCCGCTGCTCGAAGACGTGCCGGTGGCGGTAAAGCTTGCATCTTTTCTGCAGATTTCTCTTGGAGAGGCGAGGGATGATGATAGCCGGACGGGATTGACCTTTCGATATCCCGGGAAAGTTTGGATCTCCGGCTATGGCTACGACCATGGTGGCTATGGATGCCTTTATTCTCTGCATATTTTCTGCTTTGTTCACCGCTGAGTCTGTGGGGATCTGTCATGGCGGTCTCTTAGACATGGTCAGAGATTGCAGGGTTGGGAAGGACATTGTCCCACTGGTTTTGGGTGAGACCCTTCATGGCATTGACAGGATGGCTAGGGGAGACCATTTCATGAGGTGCAGGAGTCAGTTTGTGCTGACTTTATGGGGCTGCGGGAGAGGCTCGGGGCTTTGCCGACTCAGTGTCCTTGGGTGATTTCTCGGAGAGGTGCACCGAGGCAGCAGGACCAGGGTAGGCGGGAGGCGATGATGGCTAGGTTATCCACTTCGGACATCCGTTGGTGGATACCTCACTGGAGGTTGCGAGACCAAGATGATATTTCGGGAGTCTTATGCTTTGTGAGGGTTCCGGGAGTTCTGGCTGGTCGTCCTTCTACATTCCTGCTTGGTATCCGGGCAGTTCGGGGCATTACGGGAGCCATTGAGCGATTGGGAGGACATCCGGACCATGGAGGTGATGCCATTGGATATGAGAGATCCGGCCCGACTTTTCATTCTTCTCGAGGGCTTGGACTTACACCGCTTTCCCACCGGGGCTATCTTCGGGAGCGGGAAGAGCACCATCTTGACTATGTCTACTTGGACCTTTGAGTACGAGAAGGAAATGGGAGCGACTCGGGTCACTGCAGGGGAGAGACGTCGGGCTTTATTGGGGGCCGGCGTGACTCGAGTAGGACTTTGAGGAGGCGAGGCTAAGGCGAGTCGCCATAATCAGTCGGGTGACTGATCGGGGATATGGAGGCTCGATACAAGAGATTGTCCGAGGTCGCTCCTTTGGCGAGACTCGGAGGGAGGAAGTGCGGACTCGTGCTCGTGTAGAGAGGGCAATTATTGACACGGGTTTGGTAGAGGCTCCAGTGAGGATACCGGAGATCGGGATGAGGGATACCGACCTTATAGAGAAGAAGAGAAAGAAAACTCGACGGGGTCGAGGTAAAGGGAAGAAGACCAAAGAAGACTCAGCGAATGACGACTGACAGATCTTTTCTTAGGATTCCCTTATTGCCATTTTGCAAACACATTAGTTTATTTAGACATTTTTTTTGTATTTTAGATCTTTGTAGCGAGGTTAGCGAGTCAAGAGTAGACCGTGCTTGAACTCATCAATAAATTTTTAACTTGTAATGAACAAGAAATATTATCTTAGAAATTAATCAAGACACATTTCATGGAAATTCAAATGTCTTATTGCTTGGGACCCGTTTTATGAAAACTGAAATACCCTTTATTTTTTTTTAGGACGCACATCATGGAAGCTTGATTGTCCTTTTTTTATTGTTTAGACCGAACCATATATGGCGCCTACGTTCCCCTTTTACAAGAAAGACTAAGGGGCTCGGGTCTTCGTAGTTCATTACAGTGAACTATATATATATTTTTTTCTCTTTTTTTTTTTTTTTTTTTATGTGCAACCACATTGTCTTTTGCCTAGACCGCCCTTTTGGGGTTTTCGGCCCTAGTGGGCATTACTCTTTTTGCACTAAGATTTTTTTTTTTTTAGACATAGTATCTTTTGAGCTTATCACCGTTGACCAGGGTGGACAAAGGGATTGCCGTCAGTCTGCAAGCTTCGTGGCTCCTCCCAGATAGTATCTTACGCACCACATAAGGGCCGATCCAAACGGGTTCCCATTTTCCCGGGGGTTGTCTCGGTAGGGGCTTCACTTTCAACACTAAGTCACCCTCTTTGATGTCTACGGCCTTAACCTTTTTGTCAAACGCTGCGGCCATCCGCCTCTGGTAGGCTCGAGTGTGTTCCATGGCTTTCGGCCTTCTTTCATCAAGCGAGCCAACTCGTCATGCCGGCTGCGCAACCATTCTATTTCATTGACACTATTTTCCGGGAGGACCCTTAATGACGGGATTTCCAACTCCACTGGTAACACTTTGCTTCCATCCAGTAGGTTAGGGCAAAAGGAGTTTCTCCTGTGCACATTCGACGGACGTTACGCAGCCCCGAGTGCCAAGTGCGGCTTTTCGGGCCAATCACGACCACGGGTGGCCATTTTCCGGATGATCCGTTCGAGCGTCTTATTAGCCGGTTTCCAACGGCTCCATTAGTCTGAGGTACGTACGGAGACGACTTGTGGCGAGTGATTACGAATTCGACGGCCAACCTATCGCAGTCCCCTTCAAAGTGCGACCCATTATCGGAAATGATCTCGTTGGGCATCCCATATCTGAACATTATGTTTTCTTTGATTAACTGGGCAACCTTCTTGGAAGTGAGGACCTTGTAGGACTTGGCCTCTACCCATTTGGTGAAGTAGTCGATGGATACTAGCACAAATTCGTGCCCATTGCTTCTGTAGGGGCTATTTTCCCTATCACGTCAATACCCCAAGTTGCAAACGGCCAAGGAGTCATCATGCGGTATGCAGTCATGAGGCGGGAGATGGTTGAGGTTGGCAAACCGTGGCACTTGTCGCATGCTCGGACGTGCTGGACACATTCTGTTTCTATGGAAATCCAGTAGTAACCCATTGTGAGGATCACTTGCATCAGGGCTCTGGCATTCATATGAGGACGGCAGGGACCATTTTGGACTTCGGTCATCAACTCTTTGGCCTTTTCTTGAGTGACGCACAAGAGGAGTGGTCCTTGGTACCGCTTCTTGTACAGGTTGCCTCCTAGAATGACATAATGGGAGGCCAACCTTTTCAAGGCTTGCAAGCTCTTGGCTCTGATACCTTCTTTTGGTCTACCTTCTTCGTCTCTGAAATCTGACACTCCATCTTTGAGGAACTGGTAAATTTGATTGTACCAGGGTTCCTTTATAGGCTCGGGTCCCAGGTCTACTTCACAACAGAAGGCTGGGGCTTCTCTTCTACCCACTCGGAAGGGTTTTATGGCTTTTCCCTCAGGGATCTCAACCAATGAGGCTAGAGTAGCTAGGGCATCTGCGAATCTGTTCTTTTCCCTTGGCAAGTAGTGGAAGGTCACTTCTCTGAACTGTCCAGTCAACTCCTCCATATGGGCATGATACCGCTGCAGATTAGGGTCCACAGTCTTCCATTTGTTGGAAACCTGGTTGATGATCAGGGCTGAGTCTCCGTAAACTTCGAGCTCCTTAACATTCCTCTCTAAGGCAGCTTCCAAACCAGCAATGCAAGCCTCGTACTCGGCGACATTGTTCATGGTAGGAAAGTTCAACTTGAGGGCTATGGGTGTATGCTCATCTCTCGGATCGACCAGTAGCATCCCGATGCCGTTTCCTCTTTTGTTAGCGGCTCCGTCGAAGAATAATTGCCATCGGTTTTCAGGCTCGACTGCAAAGATCCCTTCATCTGGGAATTGGGGTTCAGGCCCTCTGTCCTCATTACTGGGGAAGTTCGCCAGGTGGTCTGACAACGCTTGACCCTTGATGGCCTTTCTGGTCACATAGTTGATGTCGTATTCCGCTAAGAAGAAGGACCACTTTGCTAGACGCATCGAGAGGGAAGGCTTATCAAAGATATACTTGATGGGGTCCATTTTTGAGACCAAATTCACAGGGTGGGCTTGCATATAATGCTTCAACTTGCCGACTACCCAGACCAGTCCTGCACAGGTCTTTTCACATGCTGAGTAATTGAGCTCACTTCCTTGCAGCTTCCGGCTGACAAAGTAAATGGCATTTTCTACCCGAGAGTCTTTCTTCTCCTGAGCAAGCATATCCCCAACTGCCGTATTAGTGACAGTGAGATAGAGCAGAAGAGGTTTCTATCTATGTGGGGGGCATAGCACTGGAGGATGTACCAAGTATGCCTTAATCTGGTCAAAAGCATCCTGGCATTCTTTTTGTCCATTCTGTGTCTACGTTCTTCTTCATGAGCTTGAAGATGGGCTCACACATAGTGGTCAAGCGATTGTGAAACGGGTGATGTCTTGCGGTTTTCCCATAAAGCTCTTGACTCACATGCGGGTTCGAGGTGGCCTCGTATCCATAATGGCTTTGATCTTTCGGGGTCAACTTCAATACCTCGCTCCGTGACCATATACCCAAGCACTTTTCCCCTTGTCACTCCGAAGGTGCATTTGGCGAGGTTTAATCTCATGGAATGTTGTCTCGGCCTCTCAAAGAACTTCCCGGTCGTACGCCCGTCCTCGCCTTTGGAGTGGATTATCATGTCGTCTACATAGACCTCAAGCTCCTTGTGGATCATGTCATGAAAAAGCGCGGTCGCTGCCCTTTGGTAAGTAGCCCCGGCGTTCTTAAGCCCAAATGGCATCGGTGTATAACGATAAGTTCCCCACGGTGTGGTGAAGGTGTCTTTTCTTGGTCTTCCTCGACCATCTTGATCTGGTTGTAGCTGCAAGCCATCAACGAAGGATTTGACTTCGTAGTTGGCGAGTGGAGTCCACCGGGATGTCTATGTTTGGCAAAGGGTAATCGTCCTTGGGGCTGGCCTTGTTCGGATCTCGGAAATCCACACGGCGTACCTTCCCATTGGCCTTGGTGACGGTCACAATATTGGATAACCATGTCGGATATTCGATGACTCGATGAATCCTACCCGCGGTAGCTTCTCAATCTCTTCTTTGACACCGTAGAGACCACTCGGCTTGATCTTCCTCAATTTACGCTGCGGCTTAGCATACGGTGCTAGAGGGATTGTTCTCTACTATTGGCTGTCTAGCCCCGTATCCACTGTATGACCATGCAAACACGTCGACGTATTCTACGAGCGGATCAATCGGTCTGTCCCGTTCAACCCCACTGGAAGAAGTTTCCGATCTGTGTCTCTTTAGGTTCCTCGACAGTACCCAAGTTCACACTTGTCAAAACCTCCTCGGCGGCTTGGGCCCGGTTTTCTTCTTTTACGAAACACCTTAAAGATTTCTTTAATGTATTGTTCATTTAGTGTGTTTGCATCTTGTTCAAATGATTCATTATTAAGCTGTTGTTAAGTTTTGAGTTAATTTATCATTTGTTAAGTTGGCAATAAGAGGATACTCGAAAGATCTGTCATTTCATTCAAAATAAGGGGAAAGATGACATCGATTACATTTTGATAGTCCTCGGGCGTGAGGCCTTCGGATGACTCGGAAGGCTGGAATTAAAAGATTCCCGACTCAACCGTATGGACAACGGGGTGTTTGACACGGCCCGGGTTGAGAAGGACGGGGTACCAATCCAAGCTCACGCGATCATTTGCTTTGTCGGTGGCTATCGGCCACGAGAACGTCTCCCAATTCTTCAACGACATCTCTGTCTTAGTTACCAAAGTGCGGGGATCAAAAGGATTTTCACCACCGTCTCCAATTACGGCAACTATCTCATCATACTGAGCTGAAGTCGATCAAATGCAGGATACGTGCTTCTTCATCAAACAAGCGTAGCAAGCCCCACTCATTGTCTTCACTACTAGCGACTTCTATCTGGGCGATCTTCGGAAGAGCTAACTCGATGGCGGAGAAGTCCATTACCACGGATCTTTGATTCTTTGACGTTGTGCGAGTTCCCTTTGAAGACATACTCGTTACGAACGGTAGTGGTAACCCCAGGAATGTCCGGCAAGTCAAGGAACATTCTTCAAACGAGATTGGTGGCTTTCCCCTCATTTTCTCAAGATTTTCCGAAGGGTTTTACGCAAGGAGATACGGTGATCACTTTTATCGTATTGTGTCCCGCCTTTTGTAAAGTAATGGGTTAGGGATAAAGCGTAGGGATGAAGTTTGGACCCCTTTAGCTTTTACGCCATTCCGAGAATTCGGTTTGTACCCCAAGCCGTATCTGGTAGTCTGTTCCTTTACATCGATGATGGTATTGCGACCACGAAGTCTTCTACCCAATCCATGTCCCGGAAGATAACCCATTTTTCTCATCATTCTCATGGCAGGAGGGATTTTATCGGAAGTAGTGGTGAGGTCAGTGCAACACACTTGTGCTTTGGAAGGAGCTACATAGAATCCTGTCAATGCCAACCCTTCATCATCATGTTTGATTTCCAATATCGGGATATCTCGGTCTTTGGTTCCTTCTACCGTGACCTTTGTCTCCGTAAATGGTGGTGATAGTGCCATCATTTGACTGAAATTTGATGCACTTTGGTGCAAAGTAGAGCTACCCCATTTATCGATGGATCCAAGGCCGTCCCGGTAGAGCGATAAATGAAATCGGAATATCAATCACTTGAAAATCAACGTCCATGATCTTTTTTCCGAACCACAACTTGAGAGTAGCAATCCCCAAAATTGATCGTGCAGTGGAGTCATAAGCCTTAATAGTCTGACTAGAAGGCTTCAAATCTGTTGGTTTCAAGTCCAATAAGTCCATCATCTTGGGCGGCAAGACATTCATTGCGAGACCCTCCATCGACTAATACCCGTGGCAATCGACGCTCCTCCCAGCTGGCGTGATGTAAAGAGGTTCGTTATGACTAGCTCCATACTTTGGCGGGTCCAAGTCGGTGAAGGTAATGATGTTTCCGTAATGGATACTTCCAATCATTTGGACGACCTCATACGGGGTGACATCTATGGGCACCATGGTCTTGGCCAAACTTTCTTCTAGCTTCAACTTATGAGGGTATGAAGAGGTTAACGGGGACCACAAGGAGATATTGGCTTGGAGTACACTTCAAGCGAGTCAACCTTTGGATCCTCTTTGTCGAGTCTGGTTTTCTACTTCCGGCATATAAGGCCTCTTATCATCTTTGGCTCAGAGACGGCATTCCTTTTGTCACCCTTAGGCCTGCTCGATACTCATCTGTCCAGGCCAGGAGTCATCACATAGATATTAGATTTTTACGGGTCATTATTCCTACTGGAGGATTACGTTAGCTCTTTCAAAGTCGAGGCGGGCTCTTGGCGGCGTATGGCCAATTCTGGCGATTAATCTGATTAACGGCACTGTGGAGGCGTAGGGCTGGCTTCTCGAACCCGATCCCAAGTTAACGGCTTTCTGACCTTCTCGGGGTTCGACTCTACGATTGGCTTAGCAATTGGCTAGTTTCAGCTTTACCTTCTCCGTTTAGAGCCTTCACAGTCTCATTTAAACTTTTCAAAGTCAGCATGCAACAAGAGTTATCACTTTCGGGGTTTGGAGATTTGGATTATCTTTGAAAGGAGGGAAAGAGTCCCACGGGAATCTGCAAGGCTGCAAGGGTGTCGGGACCCTGACGGCTTGGGATGTTGGGGAAAGGCGAAAGGGACAGTCTTTGTGCAATGGATTATATGTGAATGGAGGAGGGATTGGCTATAGGCTAGCTCTTCTTCCCTAGTCATCTGGTTACCCAAACCAGTGTTGTTCTCTGTCGAATCGGACATTCTGACTCTCTGGACTAACCAAACTGAGGATTCTGGCGAACTGTCTGAGAATTCTGCGCTAACAAGTCGGCCCGGCCGGTGTTCTCACCCACTTCTTTCTCGATGCGGGAAAGGGATAGGAAAGGTTTAGACTCGGGGTAGGTGTTTAGGTTGAAGGCTCAGGCAATATGCAAATTAGAATCTTCCAGTTTACTTAAAACAGTGTCTTTTATTAATATCTATTTGGTTGGAAAAGGGGATTTGCCCTTCTGTTTCGCAACTTCTCTAGATCTGGATCAGTGGGTTCCGTCACTACGTCTATAAGCCCCTCGTATTCCACGTATTTCGACCT
>JAFEMH010005406.1:0-164102 GCA_022495995.1 Adenophora triphylla var. japonica
AAATTGCTATTGAAGGTTTCTGGATATCCAAATCCCTTCAAATGTATATCCAGAAACCATCAAATGAATATCCAGAAACATTTTGAAGGTTTCTGGATATTCATTTGAAGGTTTCTGGATATCACTTTCATAAGGTTCTGGATATCCAGTTCATTGTCGCGCGACAAGTCGGGACCCGTTTCTCCCTAGATTTTGGCTAACCCTGATTAGTGGCCACTTATCGTAACCTGGATCCTAAACCATGAAATTATTTTACTCAAGTGCACGGCCACGGGGGACAAATATATTAGCCATAAGTATGAGAGATTGAATATGGAGGATGGGGCATTGGACTGTCGACAACGCTTTCACCCACAAATTTGAAGTTGTTTTCAATTTCTTCTTGTACAAGTAAGCACTTTTTATCATAATTAGGTTCACACTCTTTAATCTTTAACAACAAAAAAATGATTTTCTCTATACAATAACTTACTTGCGGAACTTGATTTATATGTATCATGATTTAGTTTGATGTTGTTAATAATGGCTTTCATTCCTTTTTCCTTTTGTCCTTGGAAATACAGACGTCTCATCTTTTAATTTTACTCTTGTGTTATTATTATATTCTTTTCTTTTTTTGCTACAATTAATTATTATTGTTATGATATTTGCCTCTGTCATTCTTATTTCTATTATGACTTGATTTCATTACTTTTTATTTCGTTGATGTTTACGTACAAATACAATGTGGAAATAGAGACGTCTCATCTTTTCTACTCCTATGTTATTATGATATTCGTGGCTGTCATTCTTATTGCTATTATGGCAAGTACATGCTTAAGTTTTGTGTGGAATTCTTTTTAGAATGATGCATATTTTAGAAAAGGCAGGATAGGTTCAGCTGTCTATCTCATATTTAAGTATTATTAATTATACAGCTCCCTAACGGTTGTCTATCTCATAACTTATCCCGTTAGGTTTGAGTAATTTTTATTTTATTTTATTATATATATTATTGTAGTTGGCCAAAAACTTGTAAAAAACGCGTTTTTTTTAAGCTTAACAAAAAACGTGTTTTTAAAACAAGTCGTCGTCGTCCACTCTTCCGCGTCCTAGCTTAACAACGATCGAAAAGGCAGAAGAGTGCCTACCTGACGATGTTCCTAATTCCAAATGGAGACGTGATCGGAGGCATCGGCGGTGACAAGCCAGGGATGCGTTTTGTTGTGAATTTGAATAGAAAGCCCTAATTCTTGTGGAATTAGGGGAAAAGTTTCCATTTTTTGGATCTGATTTTGCTTGATACGTTGAGGATTTGAATGGCGGGTCAAGAGGATGATGATTTGCAAATGGCTTTGAAGATGAGCATGCATCACGAGCCGCCGGAGCCAAAAAGGAGCAAGCCCAGAGATAGCGTCGTCGGAGGTGCGTCTGAGTCACCGGAGGAGTCTCCTGACGTTAAGAATCGGAGGTTACAGCGAGAATGATTTGTTGTGAAATTGTATTTGAATCGGTCCTCACCTGGGTTTTGAATGCCAGTGCTCTGGTTTTTGAATGCCAGTGCTCTATTTTTCAAATGCCAGTTTATGTATTGTGGAATGCCAGTACAAGAATAAATCAGTGCTTTTTGCGTTTTGTGAATTTGAAAATGCCAGTGTACGTAATTTTGAATGCCAGTACATGTTTTTTGGAATGCCAGTCCATATTTTTTTGAATGTCAGCAAAAATGATTAAAAGTGTTTTTTGAGTGCCAGTGTATGTGTATTTGAGTGCCAGTGTACGTGATTTTGAATGCCAGTCCATGTTTTTTTGAATGCCAGTGCTTGTGTTTTTGAGAGCCAGCAAAAATATTAGTGTAACAAAGATCCAGTGTTAGTGTAACAGAGTGCCAGTGTGAAGAGTGTCAGTTCATGTATGTAAAAGTGCCCGTGTAAAAGTGCCAGTGCTAGTTTAACAAAGTGCCAGTGCCAGTTACACTGGCACTTTGTTAAATTGGTACTGATACTTTTTTCACTGGCATTTTGTGACACATGCACTGGCACTTTATCACACTTGCAGTTTGTTAAACAGGCACTGGTATAAACGGGAAAATCCAAAACACGTTTTTCCTAAGTGACAGTAAAAACGCGTTTTTCATAAGACCAACTCTTGTAGTTGTTATTATAAAAAATTAGTTTTTTTTCTAAGCTAAAATCATTTTTACATTGTCACTTAATAATAAATGTGGCACTCTTTTCACTTGCACTTTTATATACTAACTAGTTTGACACTCGTGCGTTAAACGCACGGATAAATAAATTTGAAAAATTAACTATTTCACCCACTAATTCTCTCTCTTATTTCACTATTATACTCATAACACTTTTCAAATTTATTATTTCTTCCACTCATTCTCTCTCCTATTTTCAAATTACACTCACAACATTTTTTCTTCCTACCTTAATTTGCGTGAGTTGAAAAAAGTGTGAACCTTGGACCGGGACGGAGGGAGTATTTATTAAAATACAAAATTATCAGTGAAATATTCACCTTTATTTTCAATATCAATAACATGTATCAAAGTTTTAAATATTTATAAATGAAGTGACATTAACATCACTTGATCACCTATTTTTATAAATATTGTCTTTTAAAAGAAGAACATTATTTGATAAATTTGTGCTTTAAAGAATTAACTAACTAACTAAATAAATAAATAATAAAAATATTTTATTAAGTAATGAATATTGAAACAGAAAATACTAATCATACTAATAACTTAAAGTTAATTTCATAATTCTATGCATTAACATTTTTTTTAAAATATAGTTAAGGTTTATAACGCGTTACTCATATTTAAGAATATTATTATTTAATTTATAATTATAATTTATATTTATTTGAAAATACTATAATCAAATTTCATATAATGTTGGTCTTAGTTAGAAATTAAAAGACATACTCCATTCTTTAAAAAAAATCAGCTTTATTAGAGCTGACTCAGCATCGTTTAGAATTTTGTGAATGAGATAAATCAATAATTTTAATATTTTGTCTTTTAATAACCTTTTTTATTGGTTAAAGAATAAAAAATCTAATAATATTTTATTTTTGAAAGAGCACTACAAATTGGATAATATTTAGAGGAAGCAAGTGCACTTTTATAAGTTATTTATAATGACTAACCGGAAGAAAATTTAAATTGCAATATTTTTTTTTACAAGATTTCTTATGATAATTCATAAAAGGTATAAAATGTTGTGATAAACTTGTACAATTTTTATTTAGCAAATACTCCCTCCGTCCCATTTATTGCTTCACCATTTTGAAGGGGCACGCAAATTAAGAAAAAAGTTAGTGGAGAAAGTGTTATGAGTATAAAAGTAAAAATGAACAAACAGATGGAGATATGTAAGTGCGAAAATTGAAGCTTCCATGATGAGTTGAAATGAAAAACTAAATATTAAAGCAAAACTTGCAAAAGCTGATCTTTTATAGTAATCAATTTAAACATTTTGAAATTTAAAGAAATTCAATTCATGCCTAAAATATTCTCATATCATATCTAAAAATTTAAATTTTGAAATTCAAATTTACTCTTTCAAAATGTTGAATTATCCGAAATGTTAGAAATTAGGCTTTTATTTTTTTTATTTTTATAGTTTTTTCGGTGATAAAATGTTAAACAAAATATGATCCCTACATCATCAAATTTCAAATCTCAATAAACTATTCCTAAAATTAAGCAATCTGAAATATTAGAAATTAGACTTCAAAATTTGATGATGTAGGGATCATATTTTGTTTAACATTTTATAAACGCATTTGCTTAATTTAAGGATGAGCTATATTATGATAATATTGTCTTTGTAATTTTAGTAAATTATGGATCTTGATTTGCTTAATTTTAGGATTGGTTTGTTGAGATTTGAAATTTTGTTGGATTAGTTTAATTCATTCCTAAAATATACTCATTTTATAACTAAAAATTTAAATTTTGAAATTCAAATTTACTCTTTCAAAATTTATTGAATTATCCAAAATATTAGGAATTAGGAATTAGGCTTTTTTTTTCGGTGATAGCATCATAAAATGGCTGACCAATTGAGAAGCGCCACGTGGCTTTCCACGTCATTATGCCACGTGGCGCGATGTGAAGGCTCCAAATTCTTTTGCTTTCATATTATATACTCCCTCTGTCCCATAAAACATTACCCCTTTTACTATTTTTGACGTCCCACTTTAAAGTCCCACTTTCCTAAAAAGGAAAAAAAAATTACTATTCTCTCCACTCATTCTCTCTCCTCCCACTCACAACACTTTTCAAATTTACTATTCTCTCCACTCATTCTCTCTCCTTCCACTCACAACACATATTTTAATAACATTATTTCTTATTTTCCGTTCTCAATAGTAAAGGGGTAAGTTCTCCGGAACGGAGGGAGTATAGATTTGCAGTGTTAGTAGTTATACTGTTGGCTATCTTAGATAGAGAGAGTGATTTGGAAAAAAAAGTAGCGAACACGTTTGAATTGGGAAAAATATACTCCCTCTGTCCCAGATCATGGGTATATGGGATGGATTTCACGCTTTTTAAGAAATTTTTTAAAAAATGAATAAAAGTTAAATGTGGAATAATGAATAGTAGTTAAATGTGTGGTAGGAAATAGGAGAGAGAATGTAAAAGTTAAATACTCCCTCCGTCCCGGAACAATCTTCACACTTTCCCTTTTGGGCGTCCCAAAACTTACTTCACACATTTAAAACTTACCTAAAATGGAAATGAATCTTTACTATTCCCTCCACTCATTCTCTCTCCTACATTATTTTAATACTCACAACACCATTATAATTTACTATTCTCTCCACTCATTCTCTCTCCTATTTTATTTTCACACTCACAACACTTTCAATATAATACTCTCTCCTTAAAATCAGTGCAAACAGTGTTTGTGAATTATGTTCCGGGACGGAGGGAGTATGTGGTAGGAAATAGGAGAGAGAATGTAAAAGTTAAAACTATTTAATAGGAGAGAGAATGAGTGGGAGAAATAGTAGTTAAATGTGTGGTGGGATATAGGAGAGAGAATTTATAAGGGTATAATGAATGGTTTTCAACCTGATCAAAAGAATATGACTAGGCTTCATTATTGATTTGATCAATTTTTTGTACTGAATACTCTCTCCGTTCCGGAACTTACTTCACAAACACTGTTTGCACTGGTTTTAAGGAGGGAGTATTATATTGAAAGTGTTGTGAGTGTGAAAATAAAATAGGAGAGAGAATGAGTGGAGAGAATAGTAAATTATAATGGTGTTGTGAGTATTAAAATAATGTAGGAGAGAGAATGAGTGGAGGGAATAGTAAAGATTCCTTTCCATTTTAGGTAAGTTTTAAATGTGTGAAGTAAGTTTTGGGATGCCCAAAAGGAAAAGTGTGAAGATTGTTCCGGGACGGAGGGAGTACTTGATAAATTATTAGTTTGAGTGTTTCAAAAGAATAGAGTTATAACATAATCAGCTATTTTGATATATTTATATTAACATGTTTTTTTGTGTTGTAAAAAAACAATATATAATTTCATATAATTATAATTTAGTCAAAATAAAAAAAACTGAAAGCAAACAAATTTTTAATTCGATAAAATGGTTAATGAGTGCTAAGACCATGCAGAATGATATGATGAGTGAAAATTCATTCACCAAATAAATTCCTTTACAAAATGGTGATGAAAAAAATATTTAACACTTATAATGGTGAGCGAAACTGTTCGCTTAATTTTTGAGCAAAAATTGTGAGTAAAACTGAAACAAATTAAATATATTTTCTATTTGCATTATCACAAAAAAAAATCATTTATGCACAAATATAAAAAAGGTTCACAATTTGTTTTTTCCTATTAATAGATCTCAATATTTTTTTATTTTTTTTTTACTTTTTTTTTGATACCCAGGTTCCCCAGCTTCGTCGGGTTAATCCTGGACCACTAGCTCCCGGCCCCTCGGTGTCCTAGCGGAGGTAAATCGCGGATATGCCCAATGCAGCCAGGGTGGCAGCACCCCTTATACTCCTGGCCCCAAGGGAGCCCTCCTACAACGCGGTAGTTGAACTCCCCACACTGAGGTTGCAAGCCCAGCAATGCCGCTTCCTTAACTGCACGGATGTACCCGGGGGGCTCCTAAGGACCCTGAAACCCAAGATATGAAATTAAAGCACATTGATTCCCCGAGGAGAATCGAACCGGCGACCTCCCCGAAGGAAGGACACTCATGATACCACTGGGCCATGACCCATTAGGTTATTAATAGATCTCAATATTGTATATATTATGCAAGTCAAGCAAAGAAGAAGTGGGAAAAAAAATGAAAGTTGAACGGAAAAAATGTGACGAGCTAGGCCCAACGTGCAAGCTGTGATGATATGTGTATCCGAAAATTTTCCCATTTTTTGTGTTTGAAAAAATCAACGAAAACGGAGTCGCCACGCCCTTTTAATTTTGAGGGCCAAAACTTTGAAAAAAGCCCGAGATCAGAGATTTAGGTTCGGAGGTCATGTTACGCGTCGGGAAGGACGTTAGTGTGCACCCGACGCGCCTCGTAAAACGAGTCTTCCAAGCTGAAAATCATTTGTGTGTGTGTGTGTGTGTGTTTTGGCCAAAATAAGTTGAAACTCAGAAAAGTAAAAATTGGGATATCTTGTTAAGACTTTAAACTGATCCCATGATTTTTTGGAAGATTTTTGGATTGAGATTTGGTACTCAAAAGACCTTTTGAAGTTGAGAGCCATTTCTGCCAGAATGAAAAAGGCAGTGGACCTTTGATTTTGAAAGGGATTCAAGGGTCTTAAAACTTCATAATCTGGATAAACTCAGAGAATGAAAGTTGTTCTAGACACCTTAAATAAAGTTTGTGCGAAGGAATTTTCCATTTTGGAGAAGATTTGAGGGGTCAAAACCTTCTGGAGACCTCAGATATGAGATCTGGATTCCCAGAAGCTGATGAACTAGCCTCTGAAAGAAATTTGAAAAGAGGAGTTTTACTCACCCAAAAAATAAAGTAAAAATATGTCTGGAAAGCTCTGGATGTTGGCTACAAAAAGTATTTTGTAGTCAACACCAAATTCCAAGTTCATCTGTGTCCAAAATTTAAGACCATGGACTGAGGTCTGAGAAGATTGCTACTGGACAGCAACTTCTCAAGAAAGAGAATATGATTTTAAAGGGGGTTTTGCATCCATGATTGTCCCCATTTCCCTAGGTTTTGGTTAGTGATCACTAGACATTTTAGTGGTGAATCAACTATACCAAATCATCCTTGGGGTACATTAGGACTAAGCATTTCATTTGCTTGGGAAGGGGATTTTTATCCTTTGAAAATGAGATTTTATGCTTGAAAATGGTTTTTAGGGTTTTGAAAATGAATTTTCTTTGCAAGAAAGTAAGAAAACTTGAAAGTAATTTTGATCTTTGTAGAAGATCATCCATGGAGATGGTCTTCCATGGTGATCTTCTTAGATCTAGAGCAAGAAGATGAAAGAACTACATTTTGTAGTTTGAAGATGCATGCATGGATGAGATTTAGGGTTAGGAAGAGGAGGGTTTACCAATCTTTCTTGTGTTCTTGAGTGTTTGGCTTGAGTGTATGAGTGTTTAGGGCTTTAATATGAGAGTGAGTGGATGAGTATGAGTTGGGAAAGATTGGAGAGAAAAAGGTGACAATTCTTGAAGAATTCTCACTGTTTTCTCTCTATATTTCGCCAGAGGTTCGGTGCAAAATGTGTTCTTCCTTTTTATTTTTGTGACTGGAGGGCTCAATTTATAGCCCTCTGAAAATAGCAAAGATGTCCGCGCGGATGGATCCAGTCAGCGTGCACTGTTCATTAAATGCAGCTCCAGCTTTGGACAAGAAGAATATTTCTTTTCAAAATTCAAATTAACAGCCAGTTTTTTGTTTCCAGCCATTGCTATATTTGGTTTTCTTCTTTTGTTTTGCTTTTTAGATTCTTTTTAAGGTTTAACCTTAAATAACAATGCCCATTTTACCCTCACTTTGTTAGAAATGTTAGGATAGTTAGGAATTGTTAGAAATGTTATAACTTTCGTTAATTTTCTAACGAAAATTCTAACAAGCTCAAATTGGAGCACTTACAGTAGCCCCTCGGCGACGGCGCTTTCGAAGGAAGCGGGGTCGTCGATAAGAAGAGGCTCCATATTTGGCGGGATGATCGAGTGATCGGGTGGGCTGAACCTAGCGATAGGCTACCTACGTATCCCAGTGGGAATCAAGCCTTGATCGTAGTTCGGGTCTTTGACCACTGGAGATGATGGCGTTTTAGGTGCCTCGAACACGATGAGCGAGTTCTACGGTCAGCTTTGGAGAGAAACTTCTGGCTGGGATAAGAGATGACCATTTTCGGTCGATGGCTATCCGCTCTGGCAGGATAGTAATGACCATTTTCGGTCTCTGCTGGGGATGATTGCGATTTATCGCTTTCCTAGTGATAGCGTCTTAGGTGCCTCAAACCTTGGAGATGGCGTTTTAGGTGCCTCGAACCTTGGAGATGGCGTTTTAGGTGCCTCGAACCTTGATGATGATGGCTTTTTAGGTGCCTCGGACCTTGAAGATGGCTTTTTAGGTGCCTCGGACCTTGATGATGGCGTTTTAGGTGCCTCGGACCTTGGAGATGGCTTTTTAGGCGCCTCGGACCTTGATGATGATGGCTTTTTAGGCGCCTCGGACCTTAATTTGAAATGGCCTTTCGGTGGACTTCTTCTGCTGCCGAAGGAGAGGGTGACCGTTTTGGTCGAAGGGCTGGACCTAATGATAGGCTACCTACGTATCCCTAGTGGGAATCAAGCCCTTTCGTAGTTCGAGTTTTACTCGAGATTCCGTTGGCTTTTGGGATTCCGTTATCTTTGCTGGGGAAAATCAGACGTATTCGTCTGGGGAATTGGTCTTACGTTTGACTGCCGTTGGATGATTTTGATGAAAGATACGGGATCTCGTTATCTTTCTCGGGGCACTGGGTCTTACGTTTGGCTAGCAGGGAAGATTTTGATGAAAGATACGGGATCTCGTTATCTTTCTCGGGGCACTCGGTCTTACGTTTGGCTCGGGGAAGATTTTGATGAAAGATACGGGATCTCGTTATCTTTCTCGGGGCACCTCGGTCTTACGTTTGGCTAGGGGTAATTTTGATGAAAGATACGGGATCTCGTTATCTTTCTCGGGGCACTCGGTCTTACGTTTGATCGCCTAGGGAAGATTTTGATGAAAGATACGGGATCTCGTTATCTTTCTCGGGGCACTCGGTCTTACGTTTGGCTTAGGGAAGATTTTGATGAAAGATACGGGATCTCGTTATCTTTCTCGGGGCACTCGGTCTTACGTTTGGCTATAGGGAAGATTTTTGATGAAAGATACGGGATCTCGTTATCTTTCTCGGGGCACTCGGTCTTACGTTTGATCGCCGGGAAGGATTTTGATGAAAGATACGGGATCCGTTATCTTTCTCGGGGCACTGGCCTTACGTTTGGCTGCCAGGGGAAGATTTTGATGAAAGATACGGGATCTCGTTATCTTTCTCGGGGCACTCGGTCTTACGTTTGGCTGCTAGGGAAGATTTTGATGAAAGATCACGGGATCTCGTTATCTTTCTCGGGGCACTCGGTCTTACGTTTGAGGCTGTAGGGAAGATTTTGATGAAAGATACGGGATCTCGTTATCTTTCTCGGGGCACTCGGTCTTACGTTTGATCAGGGGTAATTTGGATGAAAGATACGGGATCTCGTTATCTTTCTCGGGGCCTTCGGTCTTACGTTTGGCTGGCAGGAAGATTTTGATGAAAGATACGGGATCTCGTTATCTTTCTCGGGGCACTCGGTCTTACGTTTGGCTAGGGGAAGATTTTGATGAAAGATACGGGATCTCGTTATCTTTCTCGGGGCACTCGGTCTTACGTTTGGCTGCGGGGTAATTTTGATGAAAGATACGGGATCTCGTTATCTTTCTCAGGGCACTCGGTCTTACGTTTGGCTTGGGGAATGATTTTGATGAAAGATACGGGATCTCGTTATCTTTCTCGGGCACTCGGTCTTACGTTTGAGTAGGGGGTGATTTTGATGAAAGATACGGGATCTCGTTATCTTTCTCGAGGCACTCGGTCTTACGTTTGGCTGTCGGGGGTAATTTTGATGAAAGATACGGGATCGCTTATCTTTCTCGGGGCACTCGGTCTTACGTTTGGCTAGCAGGGGAATGATTTTGATGAAAGATACGGGATCTCGTTATCTTTCTCGGGCACTCGATCTTACGTTTGGCTAGGGAAGATTTTGATGAAAGATACGGGATCTCGTTATCTTTCTCGGGGCACTCGGTCTTACGTTTGATTGCGGGAAGATTTTGATGAAAGATACGGGATCTCGTTATCTTTCTCGGGGCACTTCGGTCTTACGTTTGGCTAGCAGGGAGATTTTGTTGAAAGATACGGGATCTCGTTATCTTTCTCGGGGCACTCGGTCTTACGTTTGGCTAGCAGGGAAGATTTTGATGAAAGATACGGGATCTCGTTATCTTTCTCGGGGCACTCGGTCTTACGTTTGGCTAGCCGGGAAGATTTTGATGAAAGATACGGGATCTCGTTATCTTTCTCGGGCACTCGGTCTTACGTTTGGCTAGCAGGGAAGATTTTGATGAAAGATACGGGATCTCGTTATCTTTCTCGGGGCACTCGGTCTTACGTTTGGCTGCGGGAAGGATTTTGATGAAAGATACGGGATCCGTTATCTTTCTCGGGAGCACTCGGTCTTACGTTTGGCTTAGGGAAGATTTTGATGAAAGATACGGGATCTCGTTATCTTTCTCGAGCACTTCGGTCTTACGTTTGGCTAGCAGGGAAGATTTTGATGAAAGATACGGGATCTCGTTATCTTTCTCGGGGCACTCGGTCTTACGTTTGGCTAGCAGGGAAGATTTTGATGAAAGATACGGGATCTCGTTATCTTTCTCGGGGCACTCGGTCTTACGTTTGGCTCCGGGGTAATTTTGATGAAAGATACGGGATCTCGTTATCTTTCTCGGGGCACTCGGTCTTACGTTTGGCTAGCCGGAAGATTTTGATGAAAGATACGGGATCTCGTTATCTTTCTCGGGGCACTCGGTCTTACGTTTGGCTAGCGGGAAGATTTTGATGAAAGATACGGGATCTCGTTATCTTTCTCGGGGCACTCGATCTTACGTTTGGCTTGCCGGGTAATTTTGATGAAAGATACGGGATCTCGTTATCTTTCTCAGGGGCACTCGGTCTTACGTTTGGCTAGCAGGGAATGATTTTGATGAAAGATACGGGATCTCGTTATCTTTCTCGGGGCACTCGGTCTTACGTTTGACTGCCGGGGGTGATTTTGATGAAAGATACGGGATCTCGTTATCTTTCTCGAGGCACTCGGTCTTACGTTTGACTGTCGGGGGTAATTTTGATGAAAGATACGGGATCCGTTATCTTTCTCGGGGCACTCGGTCTTACGTTTTACTGCCGGGAATGATTTTGATGAAAGATACGGGATCTCATTATCTTTTTCGGGTCACTCGGTCTTACGTTTGGCTGCCAGGGAAGATTTTGATGAAAGATACGGGATCTCGTTATCTTTCTCGGGCACTCGGTCTTACGTTTGATTGCGGGAAGATTTTGATGAAAGATACGGGATCTCGTTATCTTTCTCGGGGCACTCGGTCTTACGTTTGATCGCCGGGAGATTTTGATGAAAGATACGGGATCTCGTTATCTTTCTCGGGGCACTCGGTCTTACGTTTGGCTAGGGAAGATTTTGATGAAAGATACGGGATCTCGTTATCTTTCTCGGGGCACTCGGTCTTACGTTTGATTTGCGGGAATGATTTTGATGAAAGATACGGGATCTCGTTATCTTTCTCGGGGCACTCGGTCTTACGTTTGGACTGCCGGGAATATTTTCTTGGCAAGGGCTGACTTTGGTTATCTTTGGTTAACTCTGTCAAGTTGGGGGCGGGTGCGAGTCTGCAGGGTACAAGGGGCAAAAGGGTCATTTTGACCCTTGCAATCCTATCCGCGCGGATAGGGTTTGAAAACCAGGGGTATTAATTAGGGCCAACGCCCTTTCTCTTCCCCATTCAGTTTTTTCAAAAATTCCGAGAGCAGGGAGAGAAAATTCTGCAAATCCGCCATTTTTGGCAAAAAAGCTTCAAAAATCTTCCGATTTCTTCGATTTGTTTGAGCAATGGAACACGGGGAAGGCGCTTTTCAAGGCCAAGGACGTGGCCCGGTAGCGGAGAGGCGATTGGAGCTCGTCCGAATGAGGAGGCATTACAATCTTTCGCAATCGGTTGCGGAGGAGCATTACCCCGATGCTTGGCAACATTGGGCTTCGGATTCGAATCTCCGAACGGTATACTTTGAAACCCTTTGATCCCTTTGTTGATTTCTTGTTTGAAATTTGAATTTTGGGTGATTTTTGAATTAATTTTTTTTGAAAATTCGAATGATTGATGTTCTTGGCTTTGAATCTTGGTTTTGATGCTTTGCATGTTGATGATGATTTTTTTTTTCTTTGAAATTGAATATTGATATGTTGATGATGATTTTTTTTTTTTGAAATTGGATATTGATATGTTGATGATGATTTTTTTTTTTTTTGTTAATATAAATGCAAATGCAATCTTTTTGACATTTTCTCTTACTCTTTTTTTTTTATTACAGGGCGGAAACCGTTTTGTGACGGAGCAGCTGAACAAGATGAAGACTCGAGGATCAGTGGAGTCTGTGATTGACTTGTGGGACCGGCTTCCGGATGCGGGCCGAGGAGCTTTGCCGAGTCAGAGGCAGTTGTTGTCGAGACGGGGCTCAGGAGTTCGTTGAGTGCTTGAGGGGCCCAGTCAAGTTCCCTAAGAGCAAGAGCTTGATGTTTGCTCTGGCGCGGCCTTTGGTGGGACGCGACCCGCACCTTCCACTTCTTAAGGCGAGGCTACGGTTACGCCCTCCGACTACGCTGCGATCACGGGCTGTCCTTTAATGGGCGCGGCATTGAGTGGCGAGATGGCTACGGCGATGCTTGATCTGCGAGCTCTTACGGGATTTTCCCCTATTCCCCAAGGGGATGGGTATGGAGTATGCCGTGGTCTACGCAGCAAGATCGTGGAGACTATAGCGAGTTACGAGTGGGGAGGAGAGGATAGGCGCCGATCAGATTGCCAGGGCCTTCTTGTGGTTTGCTTTTTCGAGCACGCTCTTTGGACATGTTGAGGGGACGGCGGTCTTTGCCTTGTTGAGGTCCTTGGAGGACATGGAGACGGCCGGAGATGTCTCGTGGGGAGAGGCCGGGTGGCGAGCTTTATTTTGCTCTTGATAGGTACAGTAGGAAGAAGGCTGTGAGCTCACTGTCTTGCTTTGAGTTTGCCACAGGTATAAGCTCTCTTTTTGCTTTCCCCTCCTCTTTTTTTTTTTGAGCACGCATTTTTCTTTTGCCTTTGGATTGATTGGATTTTTACCTTTCGCAGTATGGGCGTTGGAGTTTTTCCACGTCACGGTGTGGCGGCGGCCGGCGGGTACGTCGGGCGTATCCGGCCATGCGGTCTTGGTCCAAGCATGCCGGAGAAGATAAGCTCCAGGCGTACGACTCTCGAGTACGCGGATTGCCTTCCTTTGACGGAGGCCGAGACGGATGAGGGGATGATATTCTTCCCACAGGATCGCTTTGAGGTAGCGCGGTGAAGGGCGGCGAGATACGGAGCCGGTGCGGCGGAGGATTTTGAGGGTCGACCTGCGATGCCTATTATGCAGGAGAGAGGGTGACGCGCCGGCATGGCGTGAACTCGCCTTTGAGGACACCGGTGGAGCCTCCCGCCGATATGATGCACTCCGAGCGATCGGTCCGTGACTGGGATGATTACCGAGCGGCCGGCACTTCTCGGACTTCGTGGCGATTGAGCCATATGCGACATTCGTCTTGAGGAGGCGAGGATGCCTCGGGTTTTGGATAGGGAGGGGCTTGGGATCCCGCGATACCCTCGGACGGATTTTCCTATTTCCGGGATGGGGTCCGATTGAGGGTGCAGATCCCTCGGCCCGAGCGACTTCCACGAGCTTTAGGCCTCGTCAGGTATGAAGGTATGGCTTCACCTTTTCCCCTTCTTTTCTTTCTTTTGTTTCATCATCTTTAGCATCACCTTTTTTTTTTGACGCTTTTGCTTTTGTGCGGTTTTCGGAGGTGGTCGTCGAGAAGGCGATGAAGCAAGTGATCGAGGCCAAGAGATTCATCGGGAGGATGGTCGCTTGCGGGGCTCCTCGAGCTAGAGCGAGGCGACCACGGCGGCGCCTGTCGGACGGGAGGCTTCCTGTTCGCTCGAGACTTCTTGAGACTCCTCTGTCTCCTCTCCTTGATCCCCGCGCGGTGCGCCTTCGGATCACGTCATTCTCGGGGATCCACACGGGCGGGGACACGTATGGCGGCATGGCGGGTCGTCTTCGTACGTGCGGGAGTCCGACGCCTTCACCTTCGGGTACGATTTTTTCGCAGATCTCGGTTTGCCACTATCGGAGCGTGCCGGTTGGTCTGACGAGCCTCTCTCTGGAGACGAGGACGATTCCCGAGCCCGAGATTTTCGGGGCTCCTACGAGGCGGGCCCGAGTCGCAGAGAGGCGGGGAGACATCGGGTGCTGGAGACTCCGATTGATTTTTTTTTTTTTGAGATTGAGATTTAGATTTGTACAGCTTGTGCACATTTTTTTTTTGATGTAATAATTTAGGATTTTATTTATGTTTGCTTTCTTTTTTTTTTTTATGCACACTCCTTTTTTTTGGAATGTAATAATTTAGGATTTTATTTTATGAATGCAATGCAATATGAATGCGGTGTTGCATGAGCCTTGGTTTTTGCAAGGGTGTTTGGTGTATGGGTGGTTTGGGGAGGTTTTTGCACAAGTTTCGAGCAACGGGACGGAATATTCCTTTTTGGCGTAGCGGCTTGGGATTGCAGATTTTTTTGGGAAAGCAATCCCATCTGCGCGAATGGGGACTGCATCTGACATTGTTCTTTAATTTTGGTTCAGACCTGGTCTTGCTTTATTTCAAATTCAAATATCCTCTTCAACCTCCAGTCCAAACAGCCATTTTCGGGGAGAAAGAGAGAAAAATCATGGAAATGGCCAAAAATTCTCCAAAATTGTCCAAAGAAAGGCAAATGTTGTTCTTTGAAAAGTTCAAGGAGTGGTGTAGGGAGATCATGCATGAGAGAAGATCATTCTTTGAAGAAAGGTACAAGATACGATGCTTGTGGTCTCTCAAAGAATTGGTTCCGGATTATGACCTCTTAAGAGCTTCTTCTTCATTTTGGGATACTAGAAGGCATGTTTTTTGCCTTTCCTTCAACGAGATTGTTCCGACTGTCGAAGAATTTCGGGCCTTACTTGGAGGTCCGGAGGTGGAAGAGATAGCGATTCCTTTGCCCGGAGGGGCTTCTTTTCAGACGATTGTGCGTCCTCCTTCATCTTTCCCCGGAGGAAGCGCAAGGTATGATCCGCGGTCCCGATCATTTCGATATTTCCGGTCTTCCCGACAGATTTAGGGGCCTAGGTTTGGTGGATGATGCCTATTGGGATGCCTTTGCACTTTGTATGTTTGGCACCCTGTTCATGGTCTATTCCTTTGGGATCTGCCATCGGTCTTTGCTGGATGTCGTCGTTCGCTTTGTCGCACAGGCGAGAGATGTTGTTCCTTTGATTACAGGGAGACTTTTCATGCTCTCGACAGATTAGCTACCGGACGGCGGTATATGCACGAGGGCAGCCCGTTCCTCTTGACCACTGTGGGCGATGGAGCGTTTGGGGGTTCTTCGGGAAACCTCTGATATGATCGAGCCTTGGACTTTCGCCGAGGAGAGGTGTCGATGTAGATTTTGATGATCAGGGCTCGTGGGCGCGTTGGATGGCGGGTCGCCAGACTGAAGATATCAGATGGTTGGTGCCTCATTGGCGGGTGGAGACTCGCAGAGTGCTTCAGGACGGGTCCCATGTGGTTATGCTTCCGGGGCTTTCTCGAGTCAGTTTCTACATTCCGGCTCAGGTCTGAGACAGTTTGGCTTGGAAGCGGGTTCCTTTGGAGGGTTTTGATGATATAGCCACCGGGGTGGTGGCTCCTGTTTCCATGGATGATCCCTCGGTGTTTCCATTTCTTTCCCGAGCATGGAGGTATGATTCCTTTCCTCCTCGGGTCATTCTCGAGCGTCAGAGACCGGTGTTCACGACCACTTGGTACTGGATTGGTATGAGAGGCATGCAGGAGAGACTCGGTGGCTATTTTCAGGACGGCGTGAGGCCATTGTGGGTGCGGAGGTCTAACTGTTTCGAGAGGAGGAGGGCCGAGGCGAGGCCAACCCTCATGACGGGAGCGGAGACGCGCGGGCGATTATGAGGCTTACGTCAAGAGACGAAGGAGAGGAGGGCTCCTATGCTACCGGCTAGGTTACGGGGAGATGAGGGATGACGCTAGGGCTACTAAGGCCCGACGGAGGCTGGTTTGATAGACCACTGTCCCTATACCGAGCTTGGTAGGAGGAATACCGACATTTTTCCGGTTCAGAAGAGAAAGACTCGGAGGGGGAAGAAGAAGGGAGAGGCCAGTACGAGTGGCTTGGAGTGACTCTAAGGTTTCCGAGTATCCCTTTCTTGTCATGGCAGACACATTAATTTGATTATGTATCTTAGTTTTCCTTTAGCAGGTTGCTAGTTGTAGGAATGAATCGGGCTTAGTCTCATCAAAGAGCTTTTTAACTTGTAATGAATATTTGAATTGCTTTAGAGTTTTTCGAGACGCTTTCATGGTCTGATCAATTGTATTGATGCCAAAGTATGGCTTTTATTTGTGCTTTAGACCGAACCGTTTCCGGCTGCCTACGTTCCCCTCATTTTGAGGAGCTCAGGTCTTCGTAGTTCAACCGGTGAACTCTTTTTTTTGTTTTTTTTGTTGTTTTTTTTTTGTTGTTTTTTTTTTGTTTGTTTCTTTTTTGTTTTTTTTTGGTGCAACCCTGTTTTTTACCTAGGCCGCCCTTCTCGGGTTTCTAACCTAGTTGGGTATTACTCTTTTAGCACTCTTTTTTTTTGTTTTGTGTTTTTTTTTGTTGTTTTTTGTTTTTGTTTTTTTTGTTTTGTTTTTTTTTACGCGTAGTATCTGCGCAGCTTGTCACCATTCACTGGGTGTACAAAGGGATTCCCGTCGAGGTCTGCAAGTTGCATGGCTCCTCCGGAGAAGATCTTCTGGACGACATATGGCCCGACCCATACAGGCTCCCATTTGCCGAGAGGGTTGATACGGACTGGGGGCTTTTCTTTCAGAACGAGATCACCTTTTCGGATCTCCCGATGCTTTACTTTCTTGTCGAAGGCTCTGGCCATTCTTCCTTGGTAGGCTCGGATGTGTTCCATGGCCTTCAGTCGGCGTTCGTCTAGTAGGGCCAATTCATCATGGCGACTCTGGAGCCATTCGACCTCGTTGATCTGGCTTTCCAGCAGTATACGGAGCGAGGGTATTTCCAGCTCGATTGGGAGTACGGCTTCCATTCCGTATGTGAGGGCAAAAGGTGTTTCCCCAGTTGCCGTTCGGCGATGTTACGTAGCCCCAGAGTGCCAAGTGTAACTTCTCGGGCCAATCTCTGCCTTGGACAGCCATTTTCCGGATGATATTTTCCAGAGTCTTGTTTGCTGCTTCGACGGCTCCGTTGGTTTGAGGCATGTAGGGAGATGACTTGTGACGGGTTATTCGGAACTCCGCTAGCAGTTTTTCACATTCCCCTTCGAAGTGGGATCCATTATCTGAGATGATTTCGGCTGGCAACCCGTATCTGCACATGATGTTTTCTTTGATGAAGAGGGCAACTTTCTTTGAATTGAGGATTTTGTAGGACTTTGCAGAGCATCCTTTCCGATTCCTTCGAAGAAATCGCCAATCTGCGTCTTTCAGGCTCTTCCGCAGTTCCCAAATTCACACTCGTCAAAATCTCTTCGGCAGCTTGGGCTCGATTTTCCTCTTTCCGGACAACCTGCTTAAAGATTTTTTTTTGTTGTTTGATTTTTTTTTATTTAATGTGTCTGCTTCTTTATCTAATGAATTATTATTAAATTTTTTATTAATTAATTTATCATTAGTTAAAGTGGCAATCAAGGGATACTCAGAAAGGTTCGTCATTTCATTGAAAACGAAAGGGGATACAGCGCTTGCTACAGACTCGTAGTCTTCAGGCGTAAGGCCGTCGGACGACCCTAGAGACTCGATCTTAACAAAGAGAGACTGGGAGGACTTGTCCTAGATTGACACAAAGGGACGGGGGACCAATCCAAGCTTGGTGATCATTTCCTCCTTGGTCGCGGACGGGCCTGAGAGAGTTTCCCAATTCTTTAGCGGCATCGCTGTTGGTGTCCTGACTCGGGAATTGTGTTTTCCTTCCTCGATTGCCGCTACCATTTTTTGGACCGAGCCGAAATCAATCGGGTCGGCACCTGGATCTCTTCCCGAACAATTCTTTGCATAACCGAGACCATCCCAACCATCCGAGGGAAATTCCGTGGCCTTAGCTTTTGGCTGTCGGTTCGAATTCGGGTTTCGGATCTTCTGGGCGGGAGGAATAGTGGTTGTGAGCTTCTCGAACTGTTCCACCAGTCGGGCACGCCTCGAAGGTATACTCACTCTTCATGGCAATGGTAGCCCCGTGTAACTTGGGTAGGTCCAGAACATTCTACGGACCGGGTTAGCCTTGGTTCCTCCGAACTTGTTGAGGCTATCCTGTAGCTTTAGCCATCCTGCCGTAGGAGTGGGCTCTGTGATGTTTCTGGTTGTGTGGGACCCTTTACAAAGTAGTCGGCCAAATTAGGGCTGAAGGGGAGAGATCTAGGATTGTCGGCCGGGACCTTTCTGTGGCGGCTTCAAATCTTTTTCCCTTTGCGGTGTCAGGGAGGCCTCATATCCCGGCCATGGCGAGTATTCTGTCCTTTCACTTCGATGAGTTTGTGAGTTCCTTGTTGGTGCTTCCCAGGGCCAGAGGCCGGGTAGATAGCTCATTTTTCTCATCATTTTCAAGACCGGTGGGATTTTATCCCAGTGACCGTCGAATCTATGTTGCACACTTGGGCCTTGGGAGGCTCGGCCCGTGAAGCCCGTTAGCATGTGACCTTCCTCGTCATGTTTGATTTCGAGAATAGGTATTCCGCCCGTATCCGTGCCCTCTAAAGTGACTAAATCCCCGTAAATGGTCGTCGATCCCCATTCGAGATGAATTTCACACCTTGGTGGAGGCTTGAGGCGACCCCTTTGACTTGATGGAGCCAAGGTCTTCCCGGCGGGGCATTGAAAGTAATCGGGATGTCGATAACACGGAATTCCACAGTATCAATTTGTCCAAACCGAGAGGTCCAAAGTAGCAACTCAGGACTGCTCGGGATGTTGAGTCGTAAGCTTTGGCTTGTGAGAGAAGAAGGCTTCAAGTCGTAGTCTTGATATCAAGCAAGCTCATGATCTTTGCCGGAAGAATGTTCATTCCGGACCCATTGTCCACCAGGACCCGAGGGAGGCGTCGTTCATCCAGTGGGTGTGATGAAGAGAGGCTCATTATGATCGGCCCCAAATTGAGGGAGGTCGAGATACTGTGAAAGTGATTATATTCCCGTAATGGATGTTTCCAATTAGCTGTACCACATCATCGGGAGTAGCATCGATAGGGACTAGAGTGCGGGCCGGGCTTTCTTCCGGCTTCGGCTTATGGGGGTAGGGACGAGGTGAGTAGAGACCGAGAGGGAAATGTTGGCTGTGTTTGATTCAACGGGTGAGCACGGGATCCTCTTTTCGGGATATGGAGTTTCGGTTGTCTTAGCATAGGGGCGGCGATCTTCTTTCGGTGCTTGATGCGTGGCCTTCTTATACGCCTTGGGATTTTCTTGGAAGATGCGCCGGATCGGGTCAACAGATTAACTTCCTCATCGGTTGTCTCTTGGTGGATTTCTTCAATCTTGCTAGGGTCAATGGGAGCCCTTTTGGCTATTGGCCACCTGGTTACGACGGAGTCTAGTGACAGTGAGGGCCGAGCTGCATCGGCTCCTTCCTGGGCGGCCCTTATAACCGCTTCCCAAGTCACGAGCTTTCGGGTTTGGGGTTGTGTCGTCGCCCCTTGGATGGCCCACGAGCTAGGGCGTCCTCGATTCACTCTCATGGCCGGTCTTGCTCACAGTTATCATGCAACAAGAGTCGCTATTGTCGGGACTCGGCGGCTTTTCGATTTCATCCCGGTATAGTGCGGCCATTACGGTTCCTTTTCGTAATATTCGAGTTGGAGATGATTATAGCACTTTGTGTTGGAGGCGCATCCGGTATCATGCCGGTTTCTAGGACTTCTGAAAGGCGACATACATTCGGGAAAGGTGACCTCTTCTTGGGTAACCCTGATAAGGATCGTTACCTTGCTTTCGGGCGGATTTGATCTGACCAGGGTTATTCTCTCATTTGGGAGAATGGGAGTCAGTCTCCCTCTTTCTAGCAAATCTTCAACTATCCGCTTGGATCGGATGTCTGAGAATCCTTTCCCCAAAGCATGGTAGGCAGTGTTGAATTCTATGACCTCCACATACTCAGCCCCAGGAAATTTCATGGCTTTCATGTCCTCGGTCTCATATTCGTCTTCCGAAGTTTCCTCGTCGTCGCTTGCTGACAACCAACCATTGTGCCTAGCTCCCATGGGCTCATTTCCGGCATGATTGTTCCAGATTGCTTCCGGATCGGGGGCCTCAGTTGACTCTTCACTCTCGTCATCATCATCATCATCGCTGTCATCGGAATCCTCTTCCCATACTACCGGGATTTCGGCTGAGAGGGAACGCCGATCAAACCCGTTGGGGGAATATGGGTGCGTGCAACCGCAAAAATTGTCATATGTTCCCATTCCCGGAAGTGGTAATTGTGACTCAGCTTCTCCTCCCAGAAATTGCGGGGGAAGAGTGAGAGGGGGTGGCACGTATTTGACACCAGGTAGGATATAGAAGGAATCCTCTTCTTCCGATTCTTCACTGTTCTCGGGATCATATTCGGGCTCTCCCAAAGCCAATTTGCAGAAGTGTACTAGCTCCAGACGCTCTTCGGCCTCTTTGCTGATAAGCCCCAGTACAGGCGCCCGCCGGAAGCTTTCTTGTTCGATTCTTCTCGATTGTTCTAACCATCTTGTGTAAATGGTTCTTTCATGTTACGGCGGAACGGCCCCGGTTCTTCGGTATCGGTTTTCCCTTTATCCGAGAAATAGCGGGCCTCGTATTCTTGCAAGGAGTCTCGACATGAGACCAAGATGGGTTGATTCGTTCGATATCCTCGAGGCCGAGGGGAATCCGGATTCGGGATCCTCGACGAGGTTGGCCACGGGTATTTGGGGACTTTCATCGGCATCTTCTGGGCGTGTGAAGATTCTCCGCATTCAATCATATTCACACGATTATGGTTCCGTGGCGGCGGATTTTTGGCTGTGTTAGGCCCTTCGGGGCCTTCCAGCTTTCCTTGCTCTATTAGCCCCTGGATTGCTTTTTTCAGAGTGAAGCAACTGTCGATCGGATGTCCGTGAGCTTGATGAAAGGCACAATACTTTGTAGTATCCACGGGAGCATTCGGATTTGGGTTGGAAATTCTCCAAAGGCCGCGGCAAGCCTTCTTTCACCGGTCCCTAAAGATGTCATTCGGGGGCATTCCAAAGTTTTCGAGATTTATGACCCGTGGTTTGGGCTCATTTGGTTTCTGGGAGCAAAAGGAGTCGTGTTGTTACATTCTGTCCCGCATAGTTAATCATCTCTTTGCCTTTAGCGAGGCGGGCGGTGTTTGCGGGGAGGAGCCCGATATACGTAGGCGAGTGCGGCGGCCGGTTGCGGTGTAGGCCTTTTCAAACTTAGGCTGCAGAGTTAACCATGGCCCGTAAGTGCGAGTATGGGAAGTGAGCGAGGAGGCTCTCGAATGTGGTTTCAAGCATGGCGGAAGATGTCCAGTTGTTCCTCTTCGGAAGGAGGGATGGCCATTTCACCGAAGTTTCGGATTCCACCGCTTGTAGAAGTCCCCAACATTCTCATCAGGGGCCATTTGTTGTTGTTTGTAGGTCAACCCTATTTGTTTCCCATTCCAAGTTGGCCTTATATTTTTACGTGAAAGCATTGGTGATCTGGTCCCATGTAGCCACGGCTTCGGGTTTCAAACGGAAGAACCACTTTAAGGCACTTTGGACTTCAAGGATAGGCTGAAATAGTCGGCCAACTGCTGATTGGTACATCCTTTGGCTTTCATCGCCAAGGTATACGTGTCCAAATGGGTTTTCGGACATGCGGTCCCATCAAAGAGATCCAGATTTGGCATCACGAATTTGTGGGGCGGAGGAACAATGGAGTCCGTGCAGTAGGCCGGAAGGCGAGCTTCTTGGCGATCGGTTCGGCGATCTGCGCTTTCATTTCCTTGTGTTGTTCCATGAACCGGGCCGGATGAGGGTCTTGTGGCGGAACCATGGCATTCAAGTTAGTGGCTGAGCTAGAGAGAGGAGCTACCACTGGAGCGGGCGGGTGGAGGGAATGGCCGATCCGGGACGTAGGTGAAAACTGTCACTGGGTGAGTTACCACAGGGAGCATGAGTAGGAGCCTGAGCAAAAGGGTAGAACCTTGCGGCTTCTTTGTTGATTTTCAAGCGGCAAAGTAGGTGGGGGCAGCCCGATGTAGCCGGATAACTTGGATTTCAGTGGGGCCCGTAAGTAGGCTTGAGTGTGGGCTTGTCCGGATTGTTGAATTGCATGGCCGCTTGTGGTGAAGGTGTGTAACCCGGGGAATGCTGCGGTCACAGTGATTCGGATGACAGGGATGGAGGCTTGGTAACCCATAGAAGTCGAGTGAGGAATGGATTTGTGTGAGGAGCGGTGAACTAGTACTGTTACGAGGAGGGGCTCCTGTGTGGTCCGTAACCAAGTTGTGGCGGCATTCCGAGCTGTGGCCATTCTTTGTGAAGGTCCGGATTGATCGGTTCCGAAGCGAGGCGGGATCCCGATTAGGCGTGGCATTCCGAGATAGCCCCAACCATGAGAAGACATTCCGTGCGATTTTGCCCCAGGATTTGTGCCGTCGAGGCTGCATGGATCCGGTGGTCTGTGGTTGGGGAGGTGGGCGACCCGAAAATCGAGGAGCATGGGTTACGGTAATGGCACCATAGGAGGTGGGTGGCGGCATCCTGGTGTAATCGGGCGGCGAGAGTGGGGTTGGCATCCTCGTCTTCTTCCACGGTGAAGGTGCCATCCGGATTGAGGCGGCGGCCAGACCGTGACTCTTAATAGCCTCCATAAGGCATTTAGTTGTGCTTCCTGTCGTAACCTCATACGTTACGCTAGCTGATTCCACTTTGTTGCTCTGTCGAGGGGTCCGGGAGGCGGAGTGACGTTATCCCCATCATTACCGGGCGATGCGGACATTCGAAACCCGGAGTCGGAACAAATGGCGAAGGCGATGACGCGCTTGACTCTTCCCAGCTGATCAAACGGTGACCGGTGCCGAAACCAAGCTTTGTGCGGAGGCTGCGGGGAAAGGACATGAAGGTTCGAGATGTGCTAGGAATGGAAGGAGGGTAGGTGTTTGGGCTTTAGGCTCATGCAACATGCGGTTATTTGTTCACGTTTACTTAAAACATGTTTTGTTAACCTAATCGGTTGGAAAAGATTGCTCTTCTTTTCGCAAACTACTCGATTCTCTCGGATCGGTGGGCCCGTCACTACGTCTATAAGCCCCTCGTATTCCACCTGTATTTCGACCTCCCGGGGTGGACGGCCCGGGCGAGGGTCCTATAGGGCAAGCGGGTCCCACCGACCGAAAGAAAACGATCCTAAAAGTCGGCGGGTAATCGAGTCTTAACGAGCATTCGATGTAAATTACGGACAAAGGCGACGTCGAAAGTCAAGATCATGTCCAGGGCTCGACGAAAAGTCGGCATGATTTGGAGCGATAAGCGTCCACGATTGATCTTGACTTGTCGTCGGTTAAGCCGTAATTAGGCATGGAATAGTCATTAATCCTTGATGACTCGGTGTCAATGCTTTGGGAGTCGGTGTATAATTTGTGCCGATCGAGCCGAAGTCAAGGCGCCGGTCAATATCTTGGTCAAAGTCTGCGGCGGAAAACCGGCGAGAACTTCGGCGATTAGGGACCCGAAAGATATTGAGTCGGTGTGCCGACAAAGGCTTGAAAGGAAAGGTCTATACACGGACGGGGGCATGACACAGACCGGACTAAAAACCAACCGGGTCTCGGACAAAGTGTGTCACGGACAAGTGCATGGTCGACACGAGGCTCCATGGGATGTTTGGGTAGTCACCGTGCTCATCCGAGAGGCGTAATAAGACCAAACGGACCGCGACAAGGATTTCCCGGGTTAAGGACGTGAGTGTGCGGTGTACGGTCACGTGCGCGTAGTGTGCAAGCGATCTATATTCTTTTACGAGTAAAATAGAGATTTTTTTATGTGTCTTAAAAATATGATCCATGATTTTTTTTGGAAATTTTCTTCTTTTTTTTTTGAAAATCTTTTTTTTTTGATTTTTTTTTATGAGCACATAAGCACGTAAGCACGAAAATTCCGACAGTTAGGGACATTATTCCGACAGTCAAAATTTTGACTTTCTCCGAGGCGGCCAAAACAACATGAAAACTGTGCAAAAATCAACACACACACAAAAATGATTTTCAAAGCCGGGACGGAAGCTTGACCCTCAAAAGCTTTTTTTGAAAACGGTGATACCGGTACGTGGGATTGTTAGACCACAATTTATCCCCGACTCGTGTTAGGAGGCGATAACGGGAAATTTAGTGGTTTCCACCAATATACCAAATACCATTTTTTTTTAAAAAAAGCTTAGTCCCCAGCGGAGTCGCCACTGTGATGATGTGTGTATCCGAAAATTTTCCCATTTTTTGTGTTTGAAAAAATCAACGAAAACGGAGTCGCCACGCCATTTTAATTTTGAGGGCCAAAACTTTGAAAAAAGCCCGAGATCAGAGATTTAGGTTCGGAGGTCATGTTACGCGTCGGGAAGGACGTTAGTGTGCACCCGACGCGCCTCGTAAAACGAGTCTTCCAAGCTGAAAATCATTTGTGTGTGTGTGTGTGTGTTTTGGCCAAAATAAGTTGAAACTCAGAAAAGTAAAAATTGGGATATCTTTTTAAGACTTTAAACTGATCCCATGATTTTTTGGAAGATTTTTGGATTGAGATTTGGTACTCAAAAGACCTTTTGAAGTTGAGAGCCATTTCTGCCAGAATGAAAAAGGCAGTGGACCTTTGATTTTGAAAGGGATTCAAGGGTCTTAAAACTTCATAATCTGGATAAACTCAGAGAATGAAAGTTGTTCTAGACACCTTAAATAAAGTTTTTGCGAAGGAATTTTCCATTTTGGAGAAGATTTGAGGGGTCAAAACCTTCTGGAGACCTCAGATATGAGATCTGGATTCCCAGAAGCTGATGAACTAGCCTCTGAAAGAAAATTTGAAAAGAGGAGTTTTACTCACCCAAAAAATAAAGTAAAAATATGTCTGGAAATCTCTGGATGTTGGCTACAAAAAGTATTTTGTAGTCAACACCAAATTCCAAGTTCATCTGTGTCCAAAATTTAAGACCATGGACTGAGGTCTGAGAAGATTGCTACTGGACAGCAACTTCTCAAGAAAGAGAATATGATTTTAAAGGGGGTTTTGCATCCATGCTTGTCCCCATTTCCCTAGGTTTTGGTTAGTGATCACTAGACATTTTAGTGGTGAATCAACTATACCAAACCATCCTTGGGGTACATTAGGACTAAGCATTTCATTTGCTTGGGAAGGGATTTTTATCCTTTGAAAATGAGATTTTATGCTTGAAAATGGTTTTTAGGGTTTTGAAAATGAATTTTCTTTGCAAGAAAGTAAGAAAACTTGAAAGTAATTTTGATCTTTGTAGAAGATCATCCATGGAGATGGTCTTCCATGGTGATCTTCTTAGATCTAGAGCAAGAAGATGAAAGAACTACATTTTGTAGTTTGAAGATGCATGCATGGATGAGATTTAGGGTTAGGAAGAGGAGGGTTTACCAATCTTCCTTGTGTTCTTGAGTGTTTGGCTTGAGTGTATGAGTGTTTAGGGCTTTAATATGAGAGTGAGTGGATGAGTATGAGTTGGGAAAGATTGGAGAGAAAAAGGTGACAATTCTTGAAGAATTCTCACTGTTTTCTCTCTATATTTTGCCAGAGGTTCGGTGCAAAATGTGTTCTTCCTTTTTATTTTTGTGACTGGAGGGCTCAATTTATAGCCCTCTGAAAATAGCAAAGATGTCCGCACGGATGGATCCGATCGGCGTGCCTTTGTTCATTAAATGCAGCTCCAGCTTTGGACAAGAAGAATATTTCTTTTCAAAATTCAAATTAACAGCCAGTTTTTTGTTTCCAGCCATTGCTATATTTGGTTTTCTTCTTTTGTTTTGCTTTTTAGATTCTTTTTAAGGTTTAACCTTAAATAACAATGCCCATTTTACCCTCACTTTGTTAGAAATGTTAGGATAGTTAGGAATTGTTAGAAATGTTATAACTTTCGTTAATTTTCTAACGAAAATTCTAACAAGCTCAAATTGGAGCACTTACACAAGCGCAATTACTTATTATTGCCATCACATTCTCAGTGGGCTAGGCCCAATTATTACCAGGTCCAAGACCCATCAGCAGATCAGTCGACCTAGCTCACTGTCCGACCTACGTGGTCCCGACCTAGCTATCGTCCGACATACGATCCAGATTCTATTTCGGGCACGATCCGACCCTATCTATCAGTCAGGTCGACCTAGATCTAAACAGGCAACCTCGACCTACGATACTACGTCAACCTACAGAGTCCAGACGTGAATACAATTATATCCATAACGGGCTACTTATAAATCAAGAGTTATTTATGGACAAGATCTCTTAAGCTAATCTGATCCACGATTCTAGGGATCTAGCACAATCCTATTACAAATATAACTCTCATCTACAACTATAAATACATGACAATATCAACCGTTCCAAGGTAATTGCTATTTGTTATTATGAATACATTGTTCTTTATAGCTTATAAGCTCTCATACACACCGTACTTACTCTCACGCCCGAGGGTCTTCGCCGGAGATCATTCCGGCTAGTCGTGGGTTATATTTTCAGGTCAAAAGCCAGCTGATCAGTCTTGCAGCTGGACGGAGATTGATTACATCACGATTCTTGCAGCATCAGTTTGGTTCCATTGTCGGGAATCGTGTTTTTGACTTCGAAATTTCTTACAACCCATCATCATGGTGACTTCTGATGGTCATGTTTCAGGAGCCTCGGACGAGCATAATGAAGGAAACGTCGGTGCTAATATGGACGCTGGTGCTAGAAATCGCAATGTCAATATGCCGCCTCCTCCTCCCCCACTGCGTCAACTCAGGAGGGCGACACGTTCGAACAGCATTACTGATGGCAGAGGCCTGCCAGATGGCAGAAGAGAGAAAAGGCCTATGGCCGAACAAGGAGCACAGCCCCCTCTAAAGCGCCAACAAGCAGGGCGAATGGCTGCAGGCGACAGGCCAGGTCCTTCAACCTATCCCCTCAGTAGGAAGGAGATGCTATTGGAGCAGGCTAGAATTTTAGTAGAACTGCTAGAGATGGAGGAAGATCCCGAGCAGAATGACAGAAGGTCGGAAAAGGCAGCCCCCTCACATGTCTCTCATAGGCAACCCAACGGAAGTGCTAGGCAAAGCGGGAGTGCCAGGCATAATAGCGAGCTACAGATCATACCTCACGTTTGCACCCATATACCGGTTCCACCTGACGACCTGCGTAGTCACCTCAATAACAATAGGGAGAAGGAAGATGAGTCGGAGTTGAGGCGACAAAAAGAGGCTGAAAGGAATAGGCATAGGTCGCCTGTTAGAAAAGAGAGATCGCAGTCCCACCACGAGAGAAATGGGCGCAGGTCGCGAGTCAGATCAGCCTGGTCGCCTGTGAGGTCAGTTAGGTCACAATCTCATCGGGATAGGAATGGGCGGAGGTCGCCAGTCAGGGAAGATAGACATAGATCGCCAGTAAACTCAGTAAGGTCGCCTTCTCATAAAGGTCGATGAGGTAGAGAGGTGACTCCCCCTAGAGTGAAATGCGTAGGGCCAACTCAAGAAGAGAGCCCCACTGGGACGAGCAACATAGATCTAATAATGTCTCACAATCAAGAAACAACCATCCAGATGCTAGGGAATGGTTGCACTGGAAAAAGAGGCTGGAGCAATGGGAAGCTGACAGGAAGGAGGATACTTGAAAGGGCGAACGAAACGACTTTACTCTTCGTCCATTGTCCAGAGGGTTGCTCGAGCGACGACCTCCTCAAGGTTTCAAGTTGCCCACTCTTGACAAATATTCGGGAGCGACCAATGCCCAGAATCATATGCATCATGTGGAGGCTACCATGTGCTTCGTCTCCACCAAAGATGATATGATGTGCAAAGCACTAGCCAGCACCCTTACAGGGGTAGCATTGACCTGGTGTCGTGTTTTAGCGCCGGGTTGTATTACCACATAGGAGTATATGAGGAGAAAGTTTCTAGATCGTTTCTCGACAGCTGGAGCCCGAAAGTTATCAATCACCGACCTGAACAATTTGGCTCAAGGGAATAATGAAAGCTCGATGAGCTACTATAACAAGTTTAAGGAGATGGTCGACCAAATTGAAGAGAACCTGACAGACAGGGAAGTGATAAATTTCTCAGGAATGGGGTGACCTCTGCAGACTTAGACTACGTGCTACAAGTCAGGAGCATGAAGACCCGACAAGAACTGTTTGAAAGGGCCTACAATGTCGCCATAGCTGAAGAGAGGAAGGAAAAGAAGAAGGAAAAGGGTCCCAAGTACGAGGTCGCAAATACTGATAAGAAGGACCCAACAAAGAATGGAGATAACAACAAGAACGGGAAAAACAAATCTAGGGCGACTGAGAGAGTGCCCGAGACTTTTACCACGTTGATAGTAAGTCGCACTGAAATCTTAAATACGATCGAGCTAGGCCCACCTGCCCCAATGAACCTAGGAAATAAGTTCAGACGGGATAACAACAAATACTGTGATTATCACAAGGATACAGGCCACACTACAGAGGACTGCATGAGTCTTAAACGTATCATTAAGAAGTGGGTCGATAGTGGGAAGCTCGACAGGTATGTGAAAGGAGCTCAACCCGACTGAGGTGAGCGAGCAACTGGAGGTATGCAAGAGCCTAGGCAACCTCGAATGAATTTGGGAGTGATTACTGTGCAAGCTAGCAACACTGCTCTGAAGCACAAGATTTTCTAGCTCAATAAAGCCCCCCATGTACAACCTAGAAGCTACATCAGAGATGAGGTTATCAGTTTCTATCCTGACGAGCTAGCGACCAACATGGCGGCCAGAGAGCAAGTTCTCGTTATCCCAGGTTTAATTGATAGGTATACGACGAGCAGACTCTTGGTAGACACGGGGCCTGCAAGAATATCCTTTTTTACAAGACATTCAAAGAAATGGGTCTTACAAAGGAGCAGTTCTCATCCTATGATGGTCGACTTGAGGGCTTCACCAATTATAGGGTGGATGCTAGAGGGCAGATCGAGCTGGATGTCGACATAGGCCAACACCCATTTAGGGTCACGACCAAGGTAACATTTATTGTTATTGATGTAATTAGTGATTATGATGCTATTTTGGGTATCTCTGGCCAGGTCGCACTTGGAATGGTGGCCTCTATTCCCCATCAGCGAGTTAAGTTCCCAATGTTAGCTGGAATTGGCTGCGTGCAAAGTACAGCTCGAGCTTACCTTGATCACGTCCTTCGAACAAGGAAGAAGAGGGAGCTAGAAGTTGATACTCTTGAGGGATACTTGAAACTTTCTAAATCTGTCACCACAACTTCACGACTATCTATGATCACCTGCGTGGATGAGGCGACCTATCACTCACATGACTATGTCATGACTGAGCCGACATGTCCCTCCCAAGACACTATGGTTGACTCGAATGCAGTTATGGTCGAGCAAGTCATCATAGGCAACCTATGCCTACAGATCGACCAAAACTCGGGAGCCACCAGCGACGAAATTGCAGCTGAGCTAGATGGTATGATTGTTGAAGAAGCTCCACACTTGGGGGCCGAAGAAAGAAAGAGGGTTCGTGAGATCATTATCAAGACCCTACAATTCAGATATGGTCCGGAGTTAGAAGGTGTAGATGAGCTAGAAATAGTGGCAACTAATCCCTCCTATCCCGATCAAAAAATTCAAATAGGTAAGCAGTTGTCAGCTGAGGAAAGAGTAGAGATTGTCAAGCTACTGGAAGAAAGCAGTGATGTTTTTGCTTGGCGGGTGAAAGATATGAAAGGAATCAAAGAGGAGGTCGTTGTTCACAGATTGGAAGTTAATTCGACCATGAAACATAAGACACAGAAGCTACGAAGCTTTGCTCGCGACAAAGAAGAGGCGATCAAACTTGAGGTATAAAAACTTTTACGTGCAGGTATCATCAAGGAGGCTACTTATACCACCTGGCTAGAAAACATGGTGATGGTGAATAAATCTAACGGAAAATGGCGTATGTGTGTCGACTTCACCAACCTTAATCTAGCCTGCCCAAAGGATAGCTATCCTCTACCTCAGATCGATAAGCTCGTAGATTTTATAGCTGGACACACCACATTAAGCTTCCTCGATGCCTATTCAGGCTACCATCAGATCAAGATGCACCAGGAGGATATAGTGAAGACGGCCTTCCAAGCTGCTAGGGGTATCTACTGCTACAATATAATGCCATTTGGCCTAAAGAATGCAGGAGCGACCTACCAGAGGATGGTCAACAAAGTCATTGCCTCCCAAATTGGCCGAAACATGGAGGCCTACATCGACGATATGGTCATCAAAACAAAGGCCGGACGTCACGTGGTCAATCTAAAGGAAACGTTCGCCAATTTGCGAGCAAACGACATGAAGCTCAATTCTAGCAAGTGCGTGGTTGGAGTAGCAGCTGGAAAATTTCTTGGCTTTATGGTTTCACAGTGAGGCATTGAAGCAAATCCTGAGAAGATCAAAGCTTTGATCGACATGCAGGAGCCTACAAATATCAAGGAGATTCAGCGACTCAATGGTAGGGTGGCAGCCCTAGGTCGCTTTGTAGCTAAGTCGGCGGAGAGATCTCTCCCCTTCTTTAAATCTTTGAGGGGGACGAACAATTTTGAGTGGACGGCCGAATGTCATTCGTCGTTCCAGCAGCTTAAGGAATATCTCGCCTCTCGGCCATTATTGAGCAAACCAGTTATGGGGGAAACATTGTTTGTCTATCTGTCTTTTGGCGACCAAGATGTGGCCGCTCTTTTAGTTCGAGAAGAAGGAGGGCTTCAGAAGCCCGTGTATTATGTAAGCAAGGCCTTGTCCGACGTGGAAGGCAGATACTATAATGCAGAGAAGGTGGCCTACGCCTTGGTCGTAGCATCCAGGAAGTTGCGAGCCTATTTTTTGGCTCATCCTATTGTCGTGCTAAATAATGCACCCCTGAGAAAAATCCTGCATAAGCCAGAAAATTCAGGCCGATTACTCAACTGGTCAATTGCTCTCACAGAATTCGACATTGAGTATAGGCCTCGAAAGGCATTGAAAGCTCAAGCTTTGGTAGACTTCTTGGTCGAGCTTACGTTCACCAAGGAAGAGAGCGAAGTACGATCTCAGAAAGAGAAAGCAAAGGGAAAGGAACCAGTAACTCAGCCCACTATAAGTTTGCCCGACGATTACTGGAAAGTATACTCTGATGGGTCGGCAACAAAGAACGTTAGTGAGGCTGGGATTGTATTGGTCAAGCCAGAATCAGGGACAGTCTACGAGGAAGCGTTAAGATTCAAATTTGAAGCATCTAACAACTAGGCCGAGTATGAAGATTTAGTCGCAGCCATCGAATATGCAAAGTGTTTTGGGGCAACCAAGATCGTGGCTTACTGTGACTCGCAGTTGATAGTGAATCAAGTTAGAGGAGAATATGAAGTCTTGAATCCCACCTTGGTCAAGTACTGCGACCTAGTGAAGGAGCTTATCAAAGACTTGGAATTTTGGGAGATACAGAGGGTTGGTCGAGATGACAATGAATTGGCCGACCTACTCTCAAAACTGGCTACATCGGACGAACAACATGTCTACACCAAATGCTGGATTAAGGAAATGTGAGCCTATTTAGAAACCAGCGAGCTACCTGATGACGAGAAAGTAGCTCGAGCGATCAAGAAAAAGGCTTCGAGGTACGTTATTCAGGGAAACGTGTTATTCAGAAGGTCCTTTACTAAGCCTTTATTGAGATGTGTCCATCCCCAAGAAATTACCCAGCTGATGTACGAGGTACGTAGTAGAGTTTGTGGTGGACACCCGGGGGTCAGAACCTTGGCCGATAAGTTGATAACATTGGGCTACTATTGGCCGCACATGAGGGCTGACGCTCATGACTTCGTTCAAGGGTGTGATCAGTGTCAAAGGATTGTCGATCTACCTCACTTGCCCACCATCGAGCAAACTCCAGTGGTCGCAACTTGGCCCTTCAATATCTGGGGAGTAGATTTGAATTGTCCCTTCCCACTCACCCTAGGAAATTGCAAGTATGTGATTGTTGCTATTGATTACTTTACAAAGTGGGTCGAGGCCAAGCCATTAGCCAGGATTACAGAGGAGAATGCCATCAACTTCATTCACGACTTCATTTGGTGTCAATTTGGGATTCCTCGAGCTATAGTCTCAGATAACGGGCTATACTTCTCCACAACCTTCGAAGAAGAGTTGAATAGTGTTGGAGTCAAGCATTGGAAGTCGTCTGTCGCCTATTCCCAAGGAAATAGGCAAGCCGAAGCAGCAAACAAGTTGATCCTCTCTGCACTCAAGACGGGTTTAGTTGGTCGACGAAGCAACTGGTTGGATGAACTTCCCATCGCCCTCTGGGCAGTCCGCACAACCACTCGAGGGCCTACGGGTGAAACCCCTTTCGCTCTTGTATATGGATCAGAGGCCATGGCACCGGCCGAGCTACAATTCCCTACAGCAAGCGTAGTTTTCTTTGATCAGGAGAAGAATGACACCAATAGGTTGATCGACTTGGATTTGCTAGAGGAGAAGCGAGATGCAGCTCAGTTACGGATGATCAACTATAAGCTGAAAACTAAGAGCTACAACGATAAAAAAGTAAAGATAAGATCATTCCAAGTAGGCGACCATGTATTAAGGAGGATCGAGTCAACTGGAAGAAGAACTCAGATGAACAAGTTATCTCCCAACTGGGAAGGTTCCTACATCATTACTCGAGTTTTTAAGGAAGGAACTTACATGATCGCTCGTCTAGATGGTGAGTAGTTGAAGCACCCGTGGCATGCTACACACCTTATCAGATACTACTTCTAGTTCAGTCTTCTAGCTCATTTGTCTAGTTCAGTTTCAGCTTAGTTTCTGTTTTTCCAGTTTGAAGTTTAGTTTCAGTTCTAGCTCCCCGTTTTCTATGCAATCGTGCTACTACTTCAATAAAATTGCAGTTCTATTCAACCAAAAATTGTGTTACGATTGTGCATCGATTCTAACAGGCTCGATTCTTAATCAGTCTCGTCCATTTAACAAGTCCGACTTATAGTCAACTTCGTTCTAAAAGGCTCGACTCTTAGTCAGCCTCGTTCCTTTAAACAGGCTCGATCTTAATCAGTCTCGTTCATTTAACAAGTCCGACTTACAGTTGGCTTCGTTCTATTAGGCTCGACTCTTAGTCAACCTCGTTCCTTTAAGTAGGCTCAATTCTTAATCAGTCTCGTCCATTTAACAAGTCTGTCTCATAGTCGACTACGTTCTAACAGGCTCGACTCTTAGTCAGCCTCGTTCCTTTAAATAGGCTCGATTTTTAATTAGTCTCGTTCATTTAACAAGTCCGTCTCTTAGTCAACTACGTTCTAACAGGCTCGACTCTTAGTCATCCTCGTTCCTTTAAACAGGTCCGACTCTCATTCGACCTTGATCTAAACTGATTCGACTCTTAGTCAATCCCATTATCAAATGAGCCAAGCATTAGGTCGACTTTATTCCTAAAAGTAGTCCGACCAAAGGCTCATAGAGATCTCATTTATCCTATCAAATCTAGTTCGACATACATTCATATGAAGATCAAAAGCAAAAGATTCAAGTATAAAAAGTCAGCTACGATTAAACTAAGAGCAAGTCCCCCAAAGTGGGCCAGGACTTAGCACACACACACTTCAAAAATAACACCAAAATTGTCACAGCCAGAATCACAACTGATATCCAAGGTGATAACAGCACCAACAATAGCACTTGGGATAGCACACACACACTTCAAAAATAAAAACAATTTTGTAAAGAGATTGCAGCGGAATAATAACACCAAAATTGTTTTTCTCAAGTTATATAAATATAACTTGAGGATGCCTCTTAGGCAAGACTTTATAATCACTATGAACAATGCATTTACAAAGCCGAAATGTTCCCTATGGCTATAACAATATAAGATCTATGGAACAAGAGATAAAGAACGAAATACTATCCTAGCCTTCACACAACTTGATACCAATGTAATCAAGTGCGAAATTACAAGGGAGGAAGGATGAAAGGAACTAAACAAAGAACTCTATCTCTAATGCTTCGAAGGTGTGTATGAAATGGCGTATCTTGGTGTGTCTTCAATTGAAACCTTCCAATCATATTTATAGTCCTCAAATACTTGAAGGCTACTCAAATAAATAGCCTTGGGGCTGCCTTGATCGTTGAGGGAGAGTGGGGAAGTGGTTGGAGTGTTCCTCAATTTAAGCACCCACTTTCCTTCAAAATAGCAACCGTGTTGATTGATCACCAAGTCCAAGCTTTAACTCCTTGTACTCTCAAGCTTTATCCATTTTGTACTCTCTTTGAATCAGCAACAAAACCTTTGAATAAGTCTTCCCACGTTTTTAATGTTTGATAACTCAAAGAAGGTCTTGGACGGTTTATGCATAAAATGTTATTTATGCATAAATCTTTCTTTTCTAAATTCCCCATGTTTCTAGCTCATTCTCCAATCATATTGCAACCTGAAATATGGACATACACTATAGACTATACAAATCATATTAGCACATTAGTCCATTAATGAATCAATGAGAAATATACAACTATGTAAATTCCATCACAGGAAATCATCCGCGATATCAACTAGAATCTGGGAAATCATCTACGATATCATCTGCAGTTTACACTAACAATCTCCCCCTTAGTTGGATATTTCTTCTCAAACCTAATGTGCTGCTCACCTGCAATATGTCAGTCCATAAACATATACACAAAGCATAGAAACAAAGTATAACATCTCCACGAAAATTAACTCCCCCTTAATCAAGAAGCTAATCTAAACAATGATTTATCAAAATAAACTAATTTATTTCAAACTTAAAAAAGTTTTTGAAATAAACTAAGTTCAAACAAAACCATAAACCATTGTAGCAAAATATCATCCAAGTAAACAAAACACCCTTACTATTAAAGTTTTAAACAAACCAAATAAAGTGTTATGCAACCAACATAAACAAAAAGCAAATTGGTTAGGAACCACATCACCAAATAAAAAGAAATTGTTTTAGGACACCACAAACCAAATCCACCAACAAGATAGTGGCAACATCAACCTTCAGGTTTAACAACCTTCAGGTTTCAGTTTTCTTCTTCTTCAAACCCCTCTTCTTCTTCATCTTCCTCCTGATCTCCTTCCCTATCACCTCCACCATCACTTGGGCCAGCACTGGTGGTAGCACCTGTAGTAACACCAGCTCCAGATGTTGCAGCAGCAGATCCTCCTCATATTTAGGAAGAAATTTCATCAATGAAAGTATCAGTAGCCTGCTTAAGCTTAGCCCATCCCTCAACGAGTTCTCCCATTGCACTTGACAGTTTGTGCAAGAAGTTGAGCACTTTTATCTTTGGGATTGATGGAGAAGTGTTGCCCAGAAGATTTATCATATTGGACAGAATACTTGCAGCATCAGTTCCTACAAAAGTATTAGGGGCAACACCTGGGGAAGCACTTGAGATATCACGTGAGATAGTACCAGGAAGAACAGAGGCAGTTTCATCAGATTTTTTCCAAGGAAGATCTTTTGTATACCTGTTACCCTTTTTCAGTTGTTGATCAATGGTATAATACTCAGGTTCAGAGGTAGAAACATCAGAGGCTTCAATAGGCAAGGATTGAAAAACTAAGACTTTGAAGATTAAAGAAGGATAGGGGAAAAAGCTAATGTTCATTTCTTTCTTTCTACCCCACGAGGCTAAGTGTTTGAACACTAATCTTCTAAAGTTATTCCTTAGGTTTTTACCCAATCTGTACAAAACATTAGCATGCTCCAATGTAACAATAGGTTCATTCGTAGTAGGGAGCCAATTGAAGATGCAAAGCTTGTGAAGCACAGAGTACAGAGAAGTAAGTCTAGAAGTATGAAGTTTTTCCTTTAAAGGCCAGGACTGAAGTTTGTTGTGTGTGAGAAGCTTGACCATTTCATCCCTATTAACCCTAATGCTCTCGTCATCTAAATTTGGGAGGCCTAAAACATTGTTAATAAGGGATGGAGTAAATGAATAAACCTTACCCCTCACAAAAACTTTCCCAAATTTCTCAGATCCTTCATTATCCAAATGAGCATGAATATTAGCAAAAAAGTTTTTCGCAACACTTTCAATAAAAACTGAGGCATGGTTATTTGCCTTAAGAAAATTCATGTCCTTCAAAAATTGAACCATCCCTTCCTTTTCTAACTGACCCTCATCAATGTGCTTTTCTTTTAACAATTTCTTACTTGAATTATTCAGCCAAAACTCCATGTTTTCCTTCTTATAAAATTCCAAAGTAAGAAATGGTTTTGGAAAAGTTTTATCCTCTTCTTCGACTAAACTCATCACCAGATAATTCATTATCACTAGGAGAAGATTGTGTAGGAACAGAGGAGGGGGCAGGTGTTACCTCAGATGATATTCTCTTCCTGGTAGCACCTTTGGTAGCACTCACAGAAACCTTGGCCTTGCCTTTTCTCTTTTGAAAATCAGACAATATTTCCTCCTCTTCAGCATCCACCCAGGCTTCAAACGAGTCCACAGAAGGTTCCTTCTCCCTTGTTGCATCAAAATTCTCGTCACTCACATGAGGTGATGACATTTCCAAGGAGCTTTCTGAGACTTCAACCGGATCAGAGGTAGTATTTGATGCAGCTTTAGACCTGATTGACCCGATTCGATTTGAGGACCTCCTCTTTGCAACCTGAGGAGACAGTTTTGCTGTGGTAGCTTTTCCTTTCCTCTTCTCTTTTGGTTTCGCTGGAATGAGGGTGACTTTGGAAATGCCATGTTCGAATGAGGATATAGAGGCAGCAGCTGGAACTACAGCCATTATTGGAGGAGAAGAGCTTGGTGTAATCATGGGAGAGGTTTCCATGGCTACACGAGAAGCTACAGAAGGGGCAATACTTGGGGAGATGTCCATTTGGTCAGTGTGAGAGGGTTCGATGTTGGTTTTGGATGGAGAGGCCATGGAAATTTTTTGGAAATTTTTGGAAGGATTTTGACCTAGGTTGGGAGTAAGGACGACAACGCTGGAAAGGGGGTTTAAAGGGAGAGAGAGTAACGGTTAGAGAGATAAAGAAGGAGTTAGAGATAAAATAGGGGATTAAAGAGAAAGAAATGGATAGGAAACATGGTAAATAAATTGATTTGACAAGTAAATCCCATCCAACTTAAACCCTATAAACCCTCTCCCTTATCCCTATTAAAAAACAACTCCTAATTAATCTAAACCACACATTTTAAAACAAACTAACCACCAACATTTTAAAAACCCCAACAAATCAAAAAACACACGACAGTTTAAAAAAAAATATAATATTTTTTTTAAGTATAACGAAAAATAAAAAATGAAAAAGAGTAAACAAAATATTTTGTAACTATATCCGAAAATTATGAGTACAAAATCAAAATAAATATGGATTAGTTACTCACCAATGTTTACCTAAAATAAAGGAAACTTGTTGAAGACGTTTTCAAAATCGTAAACTCTTTAATTAAAAAAGACTTTCAGATTTTGAAAAATTAATCAACAAAATTTCGAAAAATAAGAAATAAAAAAAACTACTATAGCACACACTAATGTGTTAAGGCATGGATAACACATGTGATATAAATCCCCTTGATAAATATTTTCATTTTCAAACACTTAAGGCATAATAAGCTTAGCCTTTTTCAGGCACTTCAGGCATAACAAGCTGAGCATTTTTCATGCACTTTAGGCATTATAAGCCTATATTTTTAAAGTACATTGCTTGTTATAAAAGATCAATACACTTTTTTAAACAAGAAAGCATTGTAGTAACGAGCTCCGTGCTTCGAGTTATAATTCAAATGTAAAGATAAAGTGATTTATGCCTTTCAAGTAGGGTACACTGTAGTAGCGAACTCCATGTCTCTAATACTAAGCATAAATCACCTCATACATTCTCATTGGCAAGAGTACATCGTTGCAGCGAACACCGTACCACGAGCTCGAGAAAATAGTATGGAAATAATTGCCTTTGCCTTTTATTTATCATATACAAAAATTAGTGACTTTGTCACTTTAAGCACAAGAAGGGGAGTGATATCAAACATGTTAACCCAAGTGATAACCTACCATAACAAAAAGGTCAGCATGTGCCAAGGTTAGAACTAAGCTAACTAGATTAAAAAAATATAAAAGAATGTTTTTTAAATAAACAGAAAAAATACAGTAATATACAAGTGTTACCCTGCGTGATAACATCACCTGGGGTAGCACAGACAAACAGACTCAGAGGTTACAAAGATCAATAGATCTTTTCAAACTAGAAAATCTCTCGTGGTCTAAGGCCTTGGTAAAGATGTCAGTCAGTTGGTACTTAGTATCAATATGATCAATGTTAATTTGGCATTTATCTACCATATCTCTAAGAAAATGATGACGTATGTCTACATGCTTTGTACGGGAATGCTGAACAGGATTTTTTGAAATGTTGATAGCACTTAGGTTATCACAGTACATAGTCAAAGAATTACTCTCTAGGCCATAATCATCTAGCATATGTTTTAGCCAAATAAGTTGTGAGCAACAACTACCAGCTGCAACATACTCAGACTCAGCCGTGGAAAGAGAGACACAATTTTGTTTACGACTATACCATGAAACTAAATTGTTACCCAAGTAAAAGCACCCCCTACTAGTACTCTTCATATCATCCATATCCCCCGCCCAATCCGAGTCGCTAAAGCCTACCAAATTGGTATTAGTATCCTTACTAAACCAAATCCCTAATTCACTTGTTCCCGAAACATATTTAATTGTTTTTTTTTTGACAGAATTAAGGTGGGAGACTTTAGGATTGGCTTGATAACGTGCACAGAAGCACAAGCTAAACATGATATCAAGATGACTAGAAGTGAAATAGAGAAGGCTACCTATCATAGAACGATATAGAGTAGGATCAACATCCTCACCTACTTGGTCTCTACCAAGTTTAAGAGAAGAACACATAGGGATTTTTTAACTTTTTGCCCCCTCCAACCCAAACTGTTACTAGGCTTTTTGCATACTTGCTTTGTGAAATAAATATCCCTTCAATTGATTGTTTCACCTGCAAGCCTAGAAAGAATGTTAACTCACCAATCATGCTCATTTCAAAAGTTGATGTCATAGCCTCTACAAAATCTTTTAAACAAGTTTTAGAAGTAGGGCTATAGACTATGTCATCAACATAGATTTGAACAATGAATGTTTCTTTGCCATGCCTTAGGATTAATAAAGTCCTATCTGCTTCACCTCTTGTAAAACCATATTCAAGTAAGAAAGAGGTTAAGCGACCATATCATGCACGTGGAGCTTGTTTCAAGCCATATAAGGCTTTATTAAGTCTATATACGTGGTTTGGTAGATGAGGATCTTCAAATTCTTTTGGTTGTTCAACATAAATTTCTTCTTTTAAATAACCATTTAAAAAGGCAGCTTTAACATCCATTTGAAACAAGGTAATTTTTAGATAATAAGCTATTGCCAAGAGGAGTCTTATGGATTCTATTCTAGCAACGGGAGCAAAGGTCTCATCAAAGTCAACACCTTCAATTTGGGTGTAACCTTGAGCTACGAGACGAGCTTTGTTCCTAACAATATTTCCTTGCTCGTCGGATTTATTTTTGAAAATCCATTTTGTACCAATTACATTAGTGTTAATGGGACGTGGTACTAAACACCAAACTTCATTACGAGCAAATTGTTCAAGTTCCTCTTGCATGGCATGTATCCAAAAATTATCTTTTACAGCTTTGGAAATATTTTCGGGTTCTAAAGAGGAAACAAAACAGGAATATTTTACCTTATGGTATGTGGTGGACATGCACACATACCTCACCATTTCACGGTTACTAAATGGCTCATTATTCCTTGTTCGTACCCCTTCATTTGCTTCTCCAATAATCTGAGAAGAAGGATGATCTCTTATGATCCTAGCTGGTGGATCCCTTCTTAAATCTTCATGTACATGAGCATTATCATCAGACTGTTCATCATTTTCAGTTGCTGGACTGGTCTTAGGTGATATCGGAGATGCTATCCCTTCAGTGGCAACACACTGGTCAGCACACGTGGTATCACTTGATTTATTTTGTTCCTCCAGCTCTTCCAGCAATATCAATGGAGATTCCTGCACTCCATCACCTGTAACACTTGCTAAGTCATCAAAAACAACGTTAACTGATTCTTGAATGGTTTTTAACCTAAGGTTATAAACCCTATATGCTCGACTATCCTGAGCATACCCAAGAAATATAGCCTTATCACTTTTTGAGTCAAATTTAGCTAAGTAATCCCGATCATTTAGAACAAAACACACACACCCAAATGTATGAAAGTAATGAACTTTTGGTATCCTACCATTCAAAATTTCATAAGGTGTCATTATAGTATCGGGTCTTAGAAAAACTCTATTGGCTGTGTGACAAGCCGTGTTTAAGGCCTCAGCCCAAAATCTTTTTGAAATTCTTTTTGAAAACAACATCACACGTGCCATTTTAAGTAAGGTCCTATTTTTCCTTTCAGCCACACCATTTTGTTGATGTGTTTTAGGAGCAGAAAACTCATGTTTAATTCCTTTTAATTCACAAAAAGTAAAAAATAATGAATTATGAAATTCCGTTTCATGATCAGACCTTATTCGCATGATAAGAGCATAAAATATGTTTTTGATTTTAGCATGTAAGATCTTAATTTTTTCAAAAGTTTCTGATTTTTCTTTCAAAAAATATACCCATGTAAATCTAGAAAAATCATCAACTATGACAAAAGTATATCGCTTGCCTCCTAAACTGTCTACCTCAACTGGACCCATTAAATCCATATGCATAAGTTGGAAACAGTGCATTGTCCCAGAATACTCCTCATTGTGTTGGGTAGCACTATGGGCAGCACGTGTCTGTTTACCTTTGAGACAATCTTCACATATGATTTTCTTACTTATGTCCAGACTAGGTATACCACTTATAGCTTCAGCCTTAATAAGTTTCACAATGTTTCAAAAATGGGCATGACCCAACTTTTGATGCCACAAGGTAGCATCATCAACTCTCACAGAATGACACACTTGTTTATCCTCAAAAAGATAACAGTTATTACTTGACCTAGTACCAGTCATAACACAATTATTGGTACAATCAAAAACTTCACAAGTGTTTTTATTGAATTTCACTTCAAGATTGTCATCACAAAGTTGGCTAATACTAATTAAATTAGTTACAACTCCATCAACATGCAAAGTATTTTTCAAAGCAGGAAATCTAGGTATATTTAAAATGCCTTTTCCTACTATATTACTCTTGCCACCACCACCATATGTTACACTATCACCATGAATAGGTTCATATTCTTTTAAAAACATTTTTGTTCATGTCATGTGATATGAACAACCACTATCAAAATACCATGAACCTTCAAAATTAGTTTTTAAGGCAATGTACACAACATCACATACCAGGTTAGACTTAGGTTTCCACACTTTTCTACTTTGATAATTTCTCTTCTGACTGCCAGTGATATCTGACGTGCTAGGCAACACTTCAGGTATCACAGAGGAACTGGACTGTTTCTTTAAAAGAGTTTTACAATCATTTTTCAAATGTCCAGTAGAGTAACAGTAGTTACATATATAAACCTTGTCAGAAGGCTTATCAAAAGACATTAGTTCGACATTGTCTTTTTCTTTAACAAAAACTAATTTATCTTTCTTATTAGCCAAAGTAGATGTAATAGCATTTACGGACTCTTGAAAACCCATACATGCCTTGTGTGGTTTGCTCAACCCAAGAATTGTATCCAACTTGGAAGAACATGTGTTGAGTTTCTTAAATGTGGCCTCAGCTAGAGTAACCTTGGCCTTGACTTCGTCTAGCTCCACATCCTTCTTTGTGAGTTGGACTTCTAATATAGTCAAGCCATCAGTCAGATCTTGAACCTCTTTGGACAGAGAAACCACCTTCTTGTTCTCTTTCTTCCATTCGTCAACCAATTCTTTGCAAAGGTTCTTAAGACCACAAATGAGTTCATCCTTGTTGAACTCAATACTTTGTTCACCCTCTTGTGAACTACCTGCATCCATGTTAACAGAACCCACCAAACAAACAGCATTAATTAAATTGAAATCTGTATACCTGCTGGATGATATCTCAGGTGCTATCCTCTCTTGGATATCACATGAGGTATCACTGACAGAGTCAGAGTCACAATTTGTGACCATCGTTGTTGTTTGATTTGAATCTTTAGATTGATTGGTCTCCTCATCTTCATTATCACTGAGGGATACCCATAGGTTCTTCCCCATCTTCCTTAGTGTGTTGGCACACTCGTTTGAGTAATGACCCCATCCAGAGCATGCATGACATTGGATTGATTCAAGGTATTTTGGATCAGATCAAGATTGATCTGATGATGCTCTCCTTATGGGACCACCTTTCTGAGTAGATGAAAATGTCCTCTTCTGCATTGAATTGTACACCTTGGTTTGTTGCTCTTTAGCCTTCACCTGCACATTTTCTTTGTTAAATTTTCGTAACATAGAGTTATATTTCCTAGCAACCAAGGCAACACTAGCATCTTCACCTAATTCCTCAAAAATTTCATTCTCCTCATCAGTTGATATACTAGAGGATTAAACTTTTAAAGCAACACTCTTGCATTTAGAAGCTTCACTTTGCTCAGCACGGTTTGACTCAACAAATTTTAAAATGCTCATTAAGGAATTGATGTCCATAGTAGAAAGGTTCTGTGCCTCTTCTATAGATGAAACCTTTATATTAAAATGCTCAGAGAGAGTTCTAATAGCCTTTAAAACCAATTATTTATTTGTAAAAGGTTCACCTAAAAGTTGACACTCATTAGCAATGTAAAACAATTTTTCAAAATAAGAGGAAATGGTATCATTTTCACCCATTCTCAACCTTTCAAATTTGCTAGTTAGACCACTAAGTTTGTTTTCAAGCACACTAGAATCACCTTCACAAAACCTTTGTAAAATATCTCAAGCTTCTTTAGCTGTTGAACTATTTTGAACAAGTTTAAAAATGTGCATGTCAACCCACTCAAAAATAGCATTAAGAGCTTTCTCATTATAGTTAGCTAGGGTGATCTCTTCATTAGTCCACTTGGTGTCAGGTTTAACCTGGATTTCACCATCCTCATCTGGAGGTAAAAGTGGAAGAGAGTACCCATTAACTATAGATCGCCAAGCTCGAAGATCAACTGATTTGATATGCGAGCGAAGACGGATCTTCCAATATGCATAATTCGAACCATCTAAAACATGAAGATGTTTTTGGTTTGGATTTGCAGGATCATAAGCCATGACACCTAGACCAAGCACTTAGTATAGTCAAATGACCTGCTCTGATACCAATTGAAATTGTCACAGCCAGAATCACAAGTGATATCCAAGGTGATAACAACATCAACAATAGAACTTGGGATAGCACACACACACTTCGAAAATAAAAACAATTTTGTAAAGAGATTGCAGCGGAATAATAACACCAAAATTGTTTTTCTCAAGTTATATAAATATAACTTGAGGATGCCTCTTAGGCAAGACTTTATAATCACTATGAACAATGAATTTACAAACTCGAAATGTTTCCTATGGCTATAACAATATGAGCTCTATGGAACAAGAGATAAAGAACGAAATCCTATCCTAGCCTTCACACAACTTGATACCAATGTAATCAAGTGCGAAATTATAAGGGACGAAGGATGAAAGGAACTAAACAAAGAACTCTATCTCTAATGCTTTGAAGGTGTGTATGAAATGGCATATATTGGTGTGTCTTCAATTGAAACCTTCCAAGCATATTTATATTCTTCATATACTTGAAGGCTACTCAAATAAACAGCCTTGGGGCTGCCTTGATCGTTGAGGGAGAGTGGGGAAGTGGTTGGAGTGTTCCTCAATTTAAGCACCCACTTTCCTTCAAAATAGCAACCGTGTTGATTGATCACCAAGTCCAAGCTTCAACGCCTTGTACTCCCAAGCTTTATCCATGTTGTACTCTCTTTGAATCAGCAACAAACCCTTTGAATAAGTCTTCCCACATTTTTAATGTTTGCTAAATCAAAGAAGGTCTTGGACGGTTTATGCATAAAATGTTATTTATGAATAAATCTTTCTTTTCTAAATTCCCCATGTTTCTAGCTCATTCTCCAATCATATTGTAACCTGAAATATAGACATACACCATAAACTATACAGATTATATTAGCACATTAGTCCATTAATTAATCAATGAGAAATATACAACTATGTAAATTCCAGTACAGGAAATCATCTGCGATGTCATCTGGAATCTGGGAAATCAACTACGATATCATCTGCAGTTTACACTAACAGCTTCAATAGCAGCCTTGACAACAGTTTCCAACTTGGCCTGGGCCTCCTCTTCCCATTGCCGCTGAGCTCATTTCTGGTCCTCAGCTTGCTGAGATAGCATGTCAGTACTTTCCTTTATCAGCTGAGTGGCCACCTCCAGCTCATGCTCAACCTTCTCTCTACTCAACTTGGTTGCTGCCAACTCCTTTTTGGCGTCACCTAGCTCGCCCCAGGCATCCTCCTTGGCCTTCAAAGCATCATCCTTCACAAGTTTGAGAGACTCATAGGCTGAATCCAGATTAGCATGCCTCTCCTCAAGTTCGGCGTATTTCTTCTCCAACATCCCCAACTTATTAGACTTTCGATCCAGCATGGTCTTGGCAAGATTCTCCTGCTCCTCAAAAGCTTTCCAGTAGCTTGTAGCTCGCTCAACCATAGCAAGAGCCTACGACAGCAAAGCCCAAGGATCAGATCGACTAAAACTTGACAAAAATACGAGCAAGAAAAAAGGATGGTATGTACGTGAAAACATAAAAGTGTTACCTCGGAATGGACCAGCCCCGACCTATCCTTGAACATCTCAGCAGTCAGGCCCTTATCAATGTACTTGCTAATAAGATCCTGGTCAGCAGCCCGTCTCACCACCACCTTTCCATACTCCAGCTCTGGGTACGACCTATTGGAGCTGTCGACCCCAGTATGGAGCAAGACGTCACTTAGCTTATCCTCCCGAGCTTGAACTAGCTCGGGGTAGGAGACTTAGATGGTCTGGGGCTGAGAGCTTTTAGCAACAGCTTTCCCTTTTTCAGTTTGGGGTATTGGTTTTGGATCTTTTCTTCATCTTGAGGAGACGGTCATCATCCTCCTCCTCATCACCTTCCATATCGACTATAGGAGTCCTGGATCTAGTTCAAGGAGCCTCCTGCACTAGCTCCTGTGTGGGCTCGGCCTCCACCTCAGTTACAACATTAAGGGTCTCTTGGGCGGCTCCCTCTGATTTCTCCGCCTCCATCTGTTCAGACTCATCCTCCTCAATAGGGATCAGCTTATCAGACTCTTCATCAATCAACTTAAACAGTTTCTGATGATCTTCGGCCTCCTTTTGGCGGTTTTCTTGGGCATTAGCAGCCCTACAGCTTCTTTTACTCTTCTTCACATTAACAACGCGACCCATATTCGCTTCTTGCTCCGGGGTAAGAACTGCAGAAGACAAAAAAAAAGTGTTAGTTCGATATGGGTAAGAAATCGATCGACGAGCAATATATGTACGAGCAAAAAGTTCTATGCACGAGAAAAAAGTTCTACATACGAGCAAAAAGTTCTACATACGAGCAATAAATTGACAAGCTAAAGATAAAAGTGAGTAAACACTTACCACTAAAGTGATCAACTTTTAGCCTGCACTGATCTGGCTCTTTCTTGCACTCATGAAACTGATTTTAAAACCTAAATCTCTCCCCCTCATGGGTGACCCAGTCAGGATACCTCAAGTATCTAACTATGGGGACCAAGGGAACTACCTCCCCCTTACCAAGCATCATGCTAGCTTGGATATAATTGTTTTTTGTGGTCCCCAAAATCTCCCATCTAATAGGGCCTCTCTCAGCTAGCTCGACCAATTTCTTATACAGTTTCTTACTCCAATCAGGTACCCAATAATCCTCTTCCTTCATCACCTCAGATTCAGCATTGGGCAACGGGAACTCCCATCCTCTCCTACTTTCAACCATCATGACATGATTATTCCAGCTACTAACTTTGCTAGGGAGATTGACAAAAATCTTTGGAGCATGCGGTCTAGAGGGAGTGCTAATCCCCATGTCTACCTTATCAATGGTGATCTTAAAGAACATTCTAAAATCGTGAAGGCAGGGCTCAAATACTAGATATCTACACACCATGGCAAAACAAACCAGAACAGTGCAAGTGTTGGCTCCCAGCTGAAGGGGCAAAGCGTACGTACACTCTAAAAACTCATTCACAAAAGGATCCAAAGGGAACCTTAAACCAGCCTCAAATTGGCCTTAAAAAAAGGCTACTCTAATAGGGTTAGTGGTATAGGTATCACCAAATTGGGACATGACCACCTTTTGGAATAATGAGTCACCCTAAATTCCTTCTTGTCTACCTCGCAAAAGTCATATAGCATATTTTCGCAAAATACAGAAGCTTTTTTCCCTCGAATTGGCTTGGGTGGCACATAGCCCCTTTCATTACGGTTTGGAACTACCGATGAACAAAAGGCATCCACGATGTTAGTGGAGGGAGAGCTCGTTGTGGCAGAGGTCGTCGCCCTTTCTTGAGTCGACATATCTGAGGAACAACATGAGGAAACAGGGGAATCAGTCCTATACGCAGATTCAAGGGACCTAGGGGACCTACTAATGGGCGACCTAGATTCCCCCGGAAATCCTTTTCTACTCCTAAGGAAGGAAGGTTTGTTGGGACCTGTAAGTACGCCAATCCAATTCGCTACCCTTTTAGGTGCATTTTAATGCGATAAAATTGCACTAAGGGGCGTTTTGGTAAATTCCCGGTCCGTTCCGAGACTTCCGGAAACATTCCATGAGTTTCTCGCGAAGAAAGTATTTTTTAATATTTTTCCCGGACAAAAGGACCTGCAGTGAATTAATCAGTTTGGACCTTTTGGGTATTAACTCGGAATGCTCCAGAATCTGGTTTTGGCACCAGAAACAGTTATGAGCGTAACCAGTCGTGCGACATCTCGAAGCTTAGAAAATTGATACAGAAGGTCGTAAGACAAAATAAATAATTTCCCAAGCTGCGTTAAAAGGGGAATTATCCTCATTTGCAAAGGGACGCTCTCTCTCACTACCCTCTCTCTCTCTCACTAAACGCAAAAGCCTCTCTCTCTCTACTTTCACTCTCTAGACGCAATGACCCATTGTTCCCTCCCTAGATCGTCTTCTTCACCGTTCCTCTCTCTCTAATCTCCTCTCTCACCGGCTCTCTTCCATTAATCCACCGGAGCAAAATCCATTCCCCGGCGACCCATTTCCCTTTCAATCACTCCACAACTGCTTCCTCACCGTTCTCCACCTCTCTACCTCCAACTACCAGCACCCATCACCGTCCTCTGTTTCTCAACACCGAAACAACCTTCAACACCGAGCCCCTCTCTGTACCCAAATCGGCATTCACCGGTGGCCTCCTTCACCGTTCTATCCCTCTACTCCGGCTGAACGGAAATCCAATCCAATCCTCTCTCAATCGCTTCCCCATTCCAGATCCTAACCCCATTCACCACCACCGCTCCCCAACAACGCCAACCGCAGCCATCATCGTTCTTCTCAACTCTCCCTAAATCCGTCTACACCATTTTTCCCGTTTCTAAGGCCTAAGCCCGTTAACCCCCACCAATTCACCAACAATTTTCGGCCATCTCACCTATTAGCTCCGACCCCTGTTCAGACCGTTAAGCTGCCAAATTCATTACAAGCCTTGAAGCTTCACAGTGAGCTCGAACTCTCATCATCCCGGAGCTGATTTGAAGACTCTCCATACCAACATGGTATAGAGAGGGTGGATACTACAAGGGTAACCCCCTAATTCCTTTTCTCTCTTCTCAGTTGTTCATGGATATTGCCGTGTTTGGTATTGTTATTCAGGCTAGAACATGATTGGATTGGCATTGATATAATTCCATTTTGTTCCCAGTATGCTTTGATCTGTTTGTTGGAGCATTTGGTTGATATTAGTTTGTATAAACACCAAATAGAGGGTGAATCAATCATATTCATTCTCTCATATGTGTTTATCCATATATAGGTGATAATATTGTCTCATTGCAATTATAATTTTCATTCTCCGCAATCTCGTTGTTGCCTTTAATTCCGTTTTTGTTAACCTTGTTGTTGATTATTGGCTCTGCATATGGCATAGTATGTCATGCGACACAACTGGCCCTTCATGGTCCTGTGTCGGGCGACATACTTAGCCACACTACAGCAGGTCCCTTTCATTTGTAATCCGTTTGCCTCGTTGTAATCGGGACGTGGCCCCCCAAAATAAGTGGTTCACAAGATGTAATTCCATCTGTTTATCAATAAAGCAAAGCATTAATATGCATTTTATACATATTTTGTCTCACACAATTGCACACACTTTTGAATGTTTTGGATGTTGAACATAGAAAGACTCGTCTACGGACGAGGCGTGTTGGGTGAACTCTCAGTTCTTCCCAACACGTAACCTGACCCCCGAACCCATATTCTCATTTAAAAAGGTTTTCAATGTTTCCTTTAAAACGGCGTGGCGACTCCTATTATTTTTTTCGGTGAGCGCACATTCAGTGGCGACTCCGCTGGGGACTTGAAACTTGGTTTTCAAAAGTGGGTGAAACTTTCGTAATTGTTCAACATTCACTTCATTCTTTTGTGTGTGCTTTGTTGTGTGACATTTTATGTGTTTAAATGCATTTTATGTGCTTTGTTTGTGTTCCCTCCTTGTGTCCCATGTTTTTTTTACTGGGGCTTGATTGGTAAGATATTGCACATAGCTTGGAGGCCGGGGCTGGTTATGCTTCTTTTGTTCAGGGGTTCTGGCAATGTGACTCCTTCTGTCACGCGACAGAGAGTGCCTTGGTTATCCTCTGTTACGTGACAGAAGGTGGTCACTCTGCAGGATTTGATTTCCTTGATATAGGTTGTGATTGTGGGGCAGTCCCCCATGATCAATATTATTGATCCTTGATTATTGTACTCTGTGGGGGTTTAGTGTGTGTGTTTTCCATTTATCACCCCTTTTTCAAAATAAAAAAATAAAAGGAATAAAATAAAACAAAAATCGTTTTTCTCAAATAAATGAACATAGTCAGCCGCACACTACTTCACGTAGATCTAGAACCCTCAGGTGCGATTGACGATATCGCGGACAGTGATGTATGTCGCCTATGCTTGAGCGCCTAATGTCAAACCTATCCCCCTAGCGCGTTATAGGTGGCGCCACACTTTTAAAGCTTACCCAAATGGTTGGTTTTTGACACGCCATTTTCAAATACACTAAAATGAATTGTTTCAAAATTTTTAATAGGCCTTCGTACTTATCCCAAAACCTAGCACGTGTGGGCATGTTGCCAACGCAACATGATTTCACAAAAGGACATGTCGTCCTCGCGACATGTTCTAACGAGAAATCATGTCGCATTGTCAACGTGCACCGACGAGAGGTCATGCCGGATTTTTCCTTGAAATTCCTCAGGAATACCCGTTATGCTGCCCAAATTTCTCCAGAAATTGGGGCTGCTCGTCCTTCCCATAAATGCTTCGGTTTTGATTAGGTATTATTGCCTATTATTAATTTTTAATCAATACATTTGGTGTATTTTTGGATGATGTGTCCTAGGTTCCCCCGAGGTCTAGATTGCGTGAAATAAAGGATTAGCCTTTCCCAACCGTTCCTAGGATTTAAAAGATACTGATTTTTACTTGAACATTAATAAGATGTTGCATGAGTCCGTCTCCTTCCGTACTCCTCCCTCTCCCATACCTCCTCAAGGTTCTCTATCCTCCACCTTACCATCTCCTATCCATCTCAAGGCTACGGCAAGTTGGGTGCGTGCTCCTATTCCCGGCGCTCATTGGCCCATATTCCCAAGGCGGAAGCAGTTCAAGTGCCCGAGTGATCATCTATATGATTCGGAATCCAAACTGCTCGGTGCAGAGAAGATTATGCCCCACCAGTCTGGAGGTTCATAGCCCATGGGTTCGCAGAGTACAAAGGGTGTGTCCATCGAAAAGTTGCGAGCTACCCTTGAAGTCGTTTTTCCTTGTGAGCGGGAGGCCCGGTTGCTTGCTCAGATTGCTCAAGCTCAAGAAGACGACTTGTGAATGACAAAAAGATTGAGAAGGGTCCTCGCCCCATCGCTGTCGGCAATGCTCTTCCTCCCATCCAAAGTTGATGCAGTCATTCAGTCCTCGTAGGATCTAGAATGTCCGTTGTCGGACATGAGTCTGTCGAGTCCAAGTTGGACCAGTTTTTACTTTTCAATAATAAAAATATTTGTTTCTCTTCTTGCTAGACTCGAGACATCACTTGCACACCCACGTTACACTCAGTTGAAATGGTTTTATCCTAGATGATCACTTGTGCTGCTCAATCACTAGTGTATTGAAATGACTAATGTCTAAATTAATCGGAGTGAGAAAATCAGCTGACATCCTTCTCAAATTGGGGCTCACCAACTCCCCATCTCGCATCTTCTGTGCTCACATATCTTCCATCGTCCTCCCCATCTCGTTGTTTGATGAATTTGCATGGATCTTCCTCAAATTAAGCTTAAGCAAGCAATGAAGACTTAATCTCGTTCAGATTATCCGGTAGGGGCTGCGGTTGAAACCTTTCACCCCTAAGGAAGCCATTACCTCACCCTCACTAAACAATACCCCTTCAGTTCAAGATTGGCACGCTTTGAAACCCGTCTAACCATCTCCAGAAGAAGAGGGACTATCCTTGGGGCTCCCATGATTCAAAAGAAGATCGACCATTTCCAAGCTCAAGAACGACGGAAAGCAATGATCCATCCTGGGGACTAGCTGAAATTCTCCTCTCAAAAACAAAATTGAAAAAAAAATAATAAAAAAAAGAGAGAAAAAGAATAAAAAAAAGAGGAAAAGAAAGAGAGCCTAGTCCCTAGCGATCCTCTCAAAAGCAAAAGTCAAAGGATCCGGTCGCTACTCAAAGGGAGTCTCAAAGCAAATAAAGAGACAGCGCGGATGTCCCCTCACCAATACCTTGACCAATTCCAAGCCATCCTCTCGATTTTAGAGGATATTCCCATTACCGAAACTAATTCCAAGCCATCCTCTCATTTTTTAGAGGATATTTCCATTATCGTTACCCTTACCTTTAACCTTGCCAAAGTCAAAATTTGACCTCTCGTTCTTAGAGGCAAATCAATTCCCTCACCTTAGAAATCCCAAGCACATCCCCAAAAGCCAACCTCTCATCTTTAGAGGTTCAGTCAGCAAAAGGCCTAGCCGACCTCTCGTCTTAAGAGGTCATGATATCCAAATTACCCAAGGGCCGATTGAAACCCTGAAACCCAGTTGCAGTTCCTACCAGAATAACAATTTCAGTCCAAATCTCTTCGAGGGCTAAATCAGATCAATGCTTTGTTGCTTGCTTAAGTTGGGACCAAATCCATCCCGGTTCAAGACCATCAATCAAAGATTGTACAAATTCAATCCATACATTTGACATTTCATGTGAGCATATTTCGTTTCTCCTCCGCAAACACTTGCCGTGAATGTCCCACTGGGGCTTCGCATCCGTGTCTCCCATCGACACTCCAAGAGACATGTTCTTCAAATTGTCAATCCTCAAAGACTCTCTTTCAATCGGGATAAGCCCAAACTACGGCGACTTGAGCTCCTCCCAAGGAGGGGAACGTAGGCAACTATAACTGGTCCGGTCGAAATCACAAACAAATCTCAGAAAATCCGGTCTCAGCAAGGGCCGTCCCTATACACCTTCCATCCTTCCGAGTTTGATTCTCGATATCATTTGGTTTTATCCTCGGGATTAATCAAAATATTTGTTCATATCTGGACTAGTGTTTGAATAACCCGAATATCAATAAAGGGTTTTAAGCAGCCTTGTGATCATCACGAATAAGACAAGTTTTCAAGTGTCTCGACAAGTCTTCTCCTTCTACATCATAGGAAGATAGAGCCAAACACTGTTTTTGATCAGCAAGGCCTTCCATACACTTATCCACACCCTGTGATGCTTATACTCTCCCAAAAGAGTCAAACCCAAAAGCGAGTGTGTCACAGAATCGAAATCCATTCCCACCCTCGAAAAATGTGTACCTGCACATATACATTTCCGAGTCTTGTCCAGTGACTGATTGACTACGGTTTGAAATGATGGGTATGCCTCCTTGGCCGTAAGATAACTCTGCAATAGGGCTACATTGGATCTTCAAACTGGTGCTTTATCAAGCTATTCGCTCAGGCTCTCCTTGCCAGTTTCCCTTCGGGCTTGCCTTGCATTATCAACTGGGGCTTCGCCAAGCCGGGATCATTCTCTGCACTTTCTCTGCTGCTTGCTGTCTCAGGCGCGTGATACACTTTATTCTCACCAGCAACGAACCAACCTACTGCAACCAGTACTCCCGGGAGCGCCCCTGACTTGCCTAAGCTGCATCATATCATCCATCACTCATACATTTCCCCACCTCATGGGAGAGGGTCCAACCCATACATCATCATATATACACATTCATTCCATACACAATCCATCATAGCACAACTGCTACATACACATCTGCTCGCCAAGCCGTGCAAAATCCTCCCTCCATTCCCATCCCCAACTGAGATGGACACGTGCAACAAAAGATTAATAATGCATAAGAAAAAAGTCAAATAAAATGCAAATTGCCTTGAGTGTTGTGTTTCCCCCCTTCCCCCATAGGGTACAATAATCAAGTGATCGTAATTTGATCGTGAGGACTGCTCCTCGAATCACAATTTTGGACAAGGATTCCAAATCCTGAAGGTGGCAGACCCCGCCTTTATCATCCTCGTCAGTCCCGTCATCTTTGGACTCATCAACATCATCTGAAAGAGCCTTAGCTGCCTCAGCCTCCAAGCAATGCTTGTAAAAAAAGAGAGCTCCAGCTGCCCCATTATCCAAGCAATAATGCTCACCAGTCTCGACGACTTCAAATCCTATTCTGCAAAGACCGTCCCGTGAACGGCCATCCAGCAAGCATTGACAAATGGTATAGGTCCCTCCGGCAGCCACGACCAGCAGCAATAGTAGCATAAGACCCTCCGACAGCTACATTTATCCCCAGTAGAATCAACGATAGAGTGAGTCCCCTGGCAGCTACCCTTCACCAATACCCAGTGGTATGAGTCCCTCCGACATCCATGACCATCATCAACAGTATTGTGAGTCCCCTGGCAGCTACTCTTCACCAACACCCAGTGGTATGAGTCCCTCCGGCATCCACGACCATCAGCAATAGTGGCATGAGTCCCTCCGGCAGCCACAACCATCACCAATGGTAGCGTGAGTCCCCTGGCAGCTACCCAACATCCAATGGTATGAGTCTCTCCGGCATCCACAACTGTCATCAACAGTGGCGTGAGTCCCTCCGGCAGCTACTCTACACCATCCAGTGGTCTAAGTCCCTCCGGCAGCCACGACCGTCATCAACAGTAGCGTGAGTCCCTTCGGCAGCTACTCTTTACCATCAGTTGCAGCATGAGTCCCTCCGGCAGCTATAACCTGGCACCATCAGCAGTAGCATCAGTCCCTCCGGCAGCTATAGGTAAGCACAACAAAGGTATGAAAGCATATTCCTACCATTTCTAGCTCCTTGTCAGTTTTGTTTCCGAACTACGATTTGGATTGATTCCCTCCTAGGGATACGTATGAATCCTTTCTCCAAAGGTCCAGCCATCCGATCTCCCTGATCATTGTCCAGCCTTCTGCCATATCCCTAGCCACTCATTGGGATTGGGTCTTATTTTATCAACAACCTCACTTCTTTCATAAGTGACGTTGTCGAGGGGCTCTGTAAGTACGCCAATCCAATTCGCTACCCTTTTAGGTGCATTTTAATGCGATAAAATTGCACTAAGGGGCGTTTTGGTAAATTCCCGGTCCGTTTCGAGACTTCCGAAAACATTCCATGAGTTTCTCGCGAAGGAAGTATTTTTTAATATTTTTCTCGGACAAAAGGACCTGCAGCGAATTAATCAGTTTGGACCTTTTGGGTATTAACTCGGAATGCTCTAGAATCTGGTTTTGGCGCCTGAAACAGTTATGAGCGTAACCAGTCGTGCGAAATCTCGAAGCTTGGAAAATTGATACAGAAGGTCGTACGACAAAATAAATAATTTCCCAAGCTGCGTTAAAAGGGGAATTATCCTCATTTGCAAAGGGACGCTCTCTCTCACTACCCTCTCTCTCTCTCACTAAACGCAAAAGCCTCTCTCTCTCTCTACTCTCACTCTCTAGACGCAAAGACCCATTGTTCCCTCCCTGGATCGTCTTCTTCACCGTTCCTCTCTCTCTAATATCCTCCCTCACCGGCTCTCTACCATTAATCCACCGGAGCAAAATCCATTCCCGGCGACCCATTTCCATTTCAATCACTCCACAACTGCTTCCTCACCGTTCTCCACCTCTCTACCTCCAACTACCAGCACCCATCACCGTCCTCTGTTTCTCAACACCGAAATAACCTTCAACACCGAGCCCCTCTCTGTACCCAAATCGGCGTTCACCGGTGGCCTCCTTCACCGTTCTATCCCTCTACTCCGGCTGAACGGAAATCCAATCCAATCCTCTCTCAATCGCTTCCCCATTCCAGATCCTAACACCGTTCTCCACCACCGCTCCCCAACAACGCCAACCGCATCCATCATCATTCTTCTCAACTCTCCCCAAATCCGTCTACGTCATTTTCCCCATTTCCAAGGCCTAAGCCCGATAACCCCCACCAATTCACCAACAATTTCCGGCCATCTCACCTATTAGCTCCGACCCCTGTTCAGACCGTTAAGCTGCCAAATTCATTCCAAGCCTTGAAGCTTCACAGTGAGCTCGAACTCTCATCGTCCCGGAGTTGATTTGAAGACTCTCCATACCGACATGGTATAGAGAGGGTGGATACTACAAGGATAACTCCCTAATTCCTTTTCTCTCTTCTTAGTTGTTCATGGATATTCCCGTGTTTGGTATTGTTATTCAGGCTAGAACCTGATTGGATTTGCATTGATATAATTCCATTTTGTTCCCAGTATGCTTTGATCTGTTTGTTGGAGCATTTGGTTGATATTAGTTTGTCTAAACACCAAATAGAGGGTGAATCAATCATATTCATTCTCTCATATGTGTTTATCCATATATAGGTGATAATATTGTCTCGTTGCAATTATAATTTTCGTTCTCCGCAATCTCGTTGTTGTCCTTAATTCCATTTTTGTTAACCTTGTTGTTGATTATTGGCTTGTTTCCGTAATCGAGTTGTAAGCCTCTGCATATGGCTTAGTATGTCATGCGACACAACTGGCCCTTCATGGTCCTGTGTCGGGCGACATACTTAGCCACACTGCAGCATGTCCCTTTCATTTGTAATCCGTTTGCCTCGTTGTAATCGGGACATGGCCCCCCAAAATAAGTGGTTCACAAGATGTAATTCCATCTGTTTATCAATAAAGCAAAGCATTAATATGCATTTTATACATATTTTGTCTCACACAATTGAACACACTTTTGAATGTTTTGGATGTTGAACATAGAAAGACTCGTCTACGGACGAGGCGTGTTGGGTGAACTCTCGGTTCTTCCCAACACGTTACCTGACCCCCGAACCCATTTTCTCATTTTAAAAGGTTTTCAATGTTTCCTTTAAAACGGCGTGGCGACTCCTATTATATTTTCAGCGAGCGCACATTCAGGACCTTTGATATTAAACAGTACTATAGGATCAAGCAACTCATGAAAAAGGTGAAAAGACACTCTTTGGTCGTCGGCTTCTAAATCACCTAGGGTTTCTCCTATGGGCAAATCTAGTTCACAAGAACGTAAACCCCACCTGGTCAAGATGGAGCTACACTCTTCAACAGTTATCTCCTTCCATACTCCATCTAAATATTTGTATACCCTATGATTAACAGTACAATAGCCATACCAAGCACCAGGTTCACAACTAAAGGTCCTAGCCATGACATAATCAAAAGGGGAAAAGCAAAAAGTAAACCCTAATGTGAAGAACTAGAGAGGTACCTTACTTTAATTGGTGAAGACGAGTCTCAGAGAAGAATCAGAAAGCTCGAGGACACCGGGAATAATGAAGATTTATATTCGCCTTCGTTCTCGCCTGTTTGCTCAGAAATTGGGAAATTGTAAAAAACCAAAAAGGAAAAGGATTTTCCTTATGTATTCCTGCCAATTATTTCCTTAATTGGGAAGGTTTTATGCTTCAAATGGTTAATTTCGTCATTAATGCCAAAAACGGTTCCCTAGGCAGTGTCCAAGCATCAAAATAGGCAATGATTACAAAAATTCAGCGCTTCTACCGATCCAGCCGTCCGCAGTAAATGGCCAGGATTGAGCCACACCATCATTGGCCGACCAACCATCAGTTCGAGCATCGACCTAGGATCTACTTCAAACTTCATCAAAATTTCTTATAACTTCCTGGTCGACGAAAATCAACTCAGAAAGTTGGGGGCCACTGAACGGAATAAAAGTGACGAGCTAGGCCCAACGTGCAAGCCCAGTTACTTACTTATTATTTCCATCACATTCTCAGTGGGCTAGGCCCAATTATTACCAGGCCCATCAGCCAGATCAGTCGACCTAGCTCACTGTCCAACCTACGTGGTCCCGATCTAGCTATCGTCCGACATACGATTCAGATTCTATTTTGGGCACTATCCGACCCTATCTATCAGTCAGGTCGACCTAGATCCAAACATGCAACCTCGACCTACGATACTACGTCGACCTACAGAGTCCAGATGTGAATACAATTCTTTCCATAACGGGCTACCTACAAATCAGGAGTCATTTATGGACAAGATCTCTTAAGCTAATTTGATCCACGATTCTAGGGATCTAGCACAATCCTATTACAAATAAAACTCTCATCTACAACTATAAATACATGACAATATCAACCATTCCAAGGTAATTGCTATTTGTTATTCTGAATGCATTGTTCTTTATAACTTATAAGCTCTCATATACACCGTACTTACTCTCACGCCCGAGGGTCTTCGCCGGAGACCATTCCGGCTAGTCGTGGGTTCTGTTTTCAGATCAAAAGTCAGGTGATCAGTCCTGCAGCTGGACGGAGATTGATTACAGCACAATTTTTGCAGCATCAAAAGTTAACCAAGAAAAGAGTATGAGCACGAAATAAATCTCATTAAAATTAATAAGATTAATGACGAAAACGAAATAAATTATCGAAAGATAAGAATCCTGAAATAGACTAACATTATAAATTGAGGGAGTATAAGACATTCGAGACCTGTTCATCAAGTTATTTTCAAGCAATGTATTTAGTCAAAATGCATATTAATGTATGATTTATATGAGATTTCACCAATAAGTCATATGCACAAATTAAAACTATTAATAAGGATAGACATTTTTAAAACTATCGATAAATTCTAAAAAAAATCGATGTTCCAGATTGCCTCTTTCTCACCTCACCACACATCATATGCGCACATCAGCATATCACTATGCCCATTTAACGCACTCTCTTTACCATTCTCTTTCCTTTTTTTTTCTCCCTTAAGATTTTAAAATATAATATATCAAAATGTCTAAATCAAAAAAAATAATTTAAAAACACTGTTTCATATTATCAAAACGAATCAAACAAGTAAACTCGTCACATGATTCAAATTTAAAAAATAAAAAATTCATTTCACTTGTAATGATATGAGAAAATCATTTTTCAGTCGTATACATTTGAGATACTTATTTCCCATTTGTTTTTATTTAAGTATAAAAACGGATAAATACTTCTCTATATTTTTCACAATTGATATTCAATTTCTCTGATACTTAAAAATAATGATTAATATGTTGTCGAATACCCTTTAAACAACTGAGATATCAATTTCTCATATGTTTAATTTAAAGATAAGTGTGTTGTAAAGTACCTTTTAAATAAATGAGAAATCAATTTTTTATATGTTTAAATTAAAGATGAACATGTTGCATGTTCCTTTTAAATAACAAAAAATCAAAAAAATCATTGATGACACACTTTATTGATTGTTTGATGGTAACGATGAATTTATTTTAACATAACATTAGAAATATCATAAATAAATTGATTTAATGATTGTTTGATTTCACATATGATTGATATCATATACCATTTAAATAGTTGATAAATCATTTCAAACGTTTAAAGCTAAATATTTATTATATAAATGCATTGTAACATACCCTTGAAACAATAGATAACTTAATTTATCATTTATTTCTCACTTTTGAACAATTAAAAAAAATCATTTCTCGAACATGTTACCAGCATTTCTATAAAAAACTAATAATTGAATTTCTCGATACTTTAAAGTTAAATATGAATGTTTTCTCATATATCCTTAGAAATGATAATCAGTTAATCTATTTTTTTAAATTATTGACAATGAAGAAATAATTAAATTTTAGAATTTCATTTCCCCCTTATAATTGAGAAGTATGTTTATTTTATATTATTATAATAAATGTGTATAAAGTTAACAACAAAAATGATAAATAAATTTATTTCATCTTTAAACTTGTTCACAATTGAGTAAATAATAAAATTGAGAAATTTTTGTGCATCACTTAAAATTGATAAGGATGTTTGTTTTTGTCTTATTAAACTAAATGTGCAACAAGTTGACAGTAAAATGGTTTGGCATATTGGTAAAGAGGACACCTTAGGTTGTGGGAGGTATCGAGTTCCTACTAATGACATTAATTTTTAAATGGATTGACAAGGGAATTGATGAGGGTGGCAAGAGGTGGGTAGGGAGGGGTAGGGTGGTTGAGTGTTTGGTTGCAAGAGGTCTACGGCGATGGTGGTTGATAAGAGGTGGTTGGACGGCAGTCGAAGGTCGCCGCACAGTTGTCAGAAGGTGGGTGGACGGAGATCAAACGGTTGTCAGCCGTAGGTGTTTGCCGGAGGCACTGGTGGGTGACATGTGAGAGAGGGAGAATTAGGGTTATTATAGGTTTGGAGAGGTGGAGGTAATTCTTACATTTGTAATTATTATAAAGAGGGCTATTTCAACCCATTAATTCTAAGGTAAAAATTAAAATTTAATGATTTTATTGATAAATTCCACCATATTTCAGATACTTATTGATAAAAAACCCAATTTATATTATATAATATTTAATTTGTGATTATGAAATTAATTGGACTGAATAAAAATGCAAATACCAACTCCAAAAAAAAAATCAAATTAAAAATGTCAGTGCAAATAGTGATGTTACTATTAGTGTTTTATTAAATTTTAAATTTTATGTTATTCGCAAGTAATTATTGTTGAAGATCCAAAGAATAATTCAAAAATAATTAAATGAGGGTGATTCAATTAAAGAGTAGTTGAAGAAAGGAAGTAACAAGTAAATGAATATTTATTTGTAAAAACATGATAAGAAAGGAAGTGGTTGAAATATTCTCGGAACATAAACACGAAGACCATGAAGGTACAGTTCTGGAAAAATAAAGAAAGCTTTGATCAGATTATCATAATTTCTTCATATATTGTACTTATCTTGGTATATGTTCATTCCTATCTTGATTTGGCATAGCTACTGCTAATTGCATGCTACAGAAGGAGTGGAGCCTATGAATTAATTTGACTCAACACGAAAAAAATTTCCAGGACCAGATATAGTAAGGATTAACAAACTAATAGCTCTTTCATGATTCTTTGGGTGGTGGTGCAGGGCCGTTCTTAGTTGGTGGTGTGATTTGTCTGGTTAATTCCCTTAATGAACTAGACCTCAGCCTACTAACTAGTTATGTGGAGGTATCCCTCCACTGCAAACTTCTTAGAGGGACTATGGCAACATGGCATAAGAGTTGGTTTTGATCTAATACTTTCACATTTTTTTTTCTTTTTCCTTTCTTTATTTGCCAAGACCAAGAACAGTGGCAACAAGGCGATGACCAACATCAACGCCGGCGTTATTATTGATTTAATGTTGCCTTACTATATTGCGGCTTTTGACGGCCTAATATTGTGTTTGTTAGCGATCTCCACCATATGGGAACTATGTCGTCTAGGCATACGAGAAGAGAAATTTCTTCTTCGATAGAACAATTTTGGATTCTATGATTGGTCCATTCCGACTCTCAAGGAAGCCATTGCAGACTTGATGTTGTCGAGGTGTTGCAATGCTATGGTGAAAGAATGGTTGCACAGATCCATGGAGAAGGACATCTAGAATAGTGTCAAGCACAATGTGACTGAAATTTTAGTTTAGCTAGGAAATTAGATTTCAACAGAACATACTATGGGTGTGTGTATAGATGTGAGTCAATATTGTACATACATCTAAAAATATGCAGCGGAAAAATAATAACACAGAGGTTTAAATTGTTACTGGTTTTGACCCAACAAACAAGGCTTTAATCCTAAAAAGGATTTCACTATTAAAGATCTAAATTACAGACTTAAACAATGATAAGTGAAACAAAATGATAAAAATACTAAAGTAAGTCCTAACCAACTTCTACACAATGAACAATCTTCCTTTGTCAAAGGAACCCTATTCTAAACAGAAGAAAAACAAATAACTAGAATGAAATCTAGATGTGAGTTCAGATGTAAGACACAACTACATTCACAACCTAAAAAGCTATCTTGAAATCATGAGATGCAAAGAGATTTCTCTTTTAAAGAATTATTGATGCGTATCTTCTCTTTTGTCGTGTGTATTGGGCCTTTTGATGAATAGTATTGATGAAATGTGTGGCCACACTCAAGAGATTTGATAGAGATCAAATGCACTTGGATTATCAACATATTCGGAATTGAGAAAGCATTGAAGGATATAAGTTGACTTGGACCATGACTCTTGTTAAATATGACATAGCGGACAAAGGGATTGTGACATTTGATCTATCAAGAAATCAAGCTTTGATGTTATATTAATTAGGTGGATATAATGGTTTGCCAGAAACCACTTATGTCTTGTGAGGTCGATGTTTCGACTCACTACCAACATAAATATAATTCCTAAAGGGTCACACACAAAGAACGAATTTGAAATTTGCTGAAAATTGGAAATTTGGAGATTGTCACGACTCGTGACCAGGAGCACGACTCGTGCCCTGGGTCACGACTAGTGCCAATGGTCACGACTCATGCCTTTAAATCAGTACGACTGCGTTTTAAGGTACACTCATGAAAACTGTGCAATTCTAGGGTTGGGGACGACTCGTGCTCTCAGGCATGAGTCGTGCCTTCAATCAGCACGAGTGAAAATATGGAACAACTCGTGTCAAGACTGTTTGGGAAAAAGGAAGACTCGTGCCCTCAGGCACGAGTCATGCCAGCGTCTAAATCAGGTTCGTACGCATTTTTCCTTATTTGATTGGTTTTTAGTTTGGACAATGATTCTCCCTAAGTGTTAGGGATTTATAACAAGTATAAATATAATCCATCTCTCAGCCACAAACACACATTGTTTTAGGGTCTTTGAAACTCGAAAGTTTTGATTTTGATTGAGAATCAAATATCAAAATCCCCAAATCAATTTCATATTAGCCATTGATTATTGAAAGGTGTTTCAATAATCGGAGGAATCTAGTAATCCTACAAGATTAGATCTTGGTTCATTCGCGTGTGGATTACCGATAGAGGGTGATTACGTTATCACGTAAAGCTTGAAGATTATTCATCACAAGGAAGACCAAGGAGAAAATCGAGGTCCGATATCGATTCAAAAAGTTTGAATCTAAGATCCATTTTGAGCAAAAAATAGCTATTAAGGTATGTAAAATCTATTTCATGATTTTATCCATTCATGTTAGACGGATTCAAGGCTAAGGTTTTGTTGTTTTATAAAGTTCTTTCGCTACGTTTGTAACCCCAAAACCCAACAATTCTTGCATAGAGTTAGACAAACAAAAATTTGCAGTTCAACAAACCTAACAGAAATACCATCCATGATTGTTTAGGAGATTACAGACCGAATATTGTTTAGAATCAAAACAAACAAATATACAGTTTAAAGCCGGTTCAATCAAAACATAAAAACCAAACTAAATAATCAAACTCCCCCTGAGTTGATTCAGCTTCATTTTAAAACAATAGCATCATCATCATTCCCAGCTTCCCCATCCAGCATCAGCTTCTGCTCCCCCTTTTTTTACTAGAAACTGTAGTCTTCCATATCTGGATATTCACCATCATGGCCTTATGATTTTGTATGTGTCTGGGAGGCAATCAATTGAGCTTGGAGAACTGGGGAGAGACTTCAAAAGCGGTGATCTCAGCATCCAATACATCCAAATGATCAGTATTTGAGACATTAGATGTGTGTCCAGATGTGGCCACATCTTGACTCACATCCTCAGTCTCAACTCCCAATTGTAGATCATCATATCTCTGCTTCCTGTCCAGAAGGGTTTTTGCCTCTTTAAGCAACTCAAACTCACTCATTCTAGGATTACCGTTTTCTATTTTAAACCCTTGAGCAACAAGGATTTGAGATATGAGAGTGGGATAAGGGAGGGACCATTTCTTGGTAGGGGACTCACAATACTCGCAAATCTTTTTTAATATGAAAGCTCCAAAATTGATAGCTTTCTTGGTACCCAGCCTATACATCAAATTTTCACGACCCTTGTGATAGAGGTTTTGTTGTTAGAGGGACAGAGGTTGGCTGTGATTATGAGGTGGAGAAAATAGTAGCAAGAGGTGGGGGATCCACTACATTGATCTTTTGGTTTTGTGGGCCAAACATTTAGCTTCCTATATGTCAAGGTAGAAACAATCTCACTCTCAGATACCTCACACTCCACATTGGGTACTTCCTCTAACCCTAGAAATGTATTAATAATAGAAGGGGATAAGGATATGAACCATCCCTAACATAGATAGTGAAGAAGATGGGGTTTGTTAAGGCTTTTAGACAAATTAGAATATAATTCATGGATAAGCTTAGGGAAAAATGTATTAGGGTGATCTACAGTGAGCAGAAGTCCCCTATCCTAAAAAAATGGGACTAACCCTAGTCTAGAAAAAGTTTCCCTATCCATCTTCATTTCTTTAATCTAATCCTTGTTTTCAATTTGTTCATACCTCTCAGAGGCATCCAAAGACAGAAATTTGGGGCACACAGGGATCATATCAGTATAGGAGGTAGGAGGAGAAATTGGTTACCCCTTTTAGATGATAGTCTGGAGGATATGCGTGTGGATGTGTGCACATCTGGAGCCACATCCCTATAATGAGAGGTCTGTAGTGTTTCTTCTTTATCTTCTGTCTCCTCAGCAACATCCTGATCAACATCTTGATCTTCCCTTTCTTATTCTAGCTCTGCTGGTCCCAGCTTGAAGTTCTCATCTTCAGCTGTATCATCACTTTCACTACTGGAGTATGCTTCCTCAATAGGATCCTCAGTTTGTGCAGGTTCGGTTTCAGAAGCCTTCTTCTTCCCTTTCAGAGCCAGCAGTATATTGGCAAGGCGCTCTTCTTTATGTTCTTCTTGAGAGGGTACCTCTTTTTCTTTCTCAACCCTAGGCCTTCGAACCAATCTAAATTGGGAATCATCCTCCTCTTCTTCCTCATCACCCAGCAGAATTGCAGTAAAGGGTTTTCCACCTGGTATTTTCTAATGTTTGGACTTGTCAGCTTCAGATAGCTTCCTAGCTCGATGGGATCTTCTCATATTTTTGGGAGGAGAGGCCTTGGCCTTGGTAACCTTCCCTTTGGTGATGGAGGGAGGTGCCTTCCTTTTCTTGTAGGTAAGAGAAGTCACCGGAGGAACAAAGTTTGTTTTGGGTGAGGACTCACCAGGTGAAGGTGTACGAGATGGTGGAGGAGTAGATTTTTTGTAGGAGGAGATGGTTGAGAGACAGTGGGAGGCTCCTTATAAGACAATATATTTACAAGGCACCTTATATGACCTAAAATTGCAATATGTCTAGTATGATGCAACACACAGGTGATGGGAATAATCTCAGTTATAGATGTGGTATATGATGTATGTCTTATTTGGGGACACATCTGATTACAAGAAGTCAATAATAATCTAATTAGCACAGCCTCTAAAATGCATCCACCCATTTTTTTTATTGTGGATAAAGTATAATTTGAGTAGCTTTCACTTTTCTAATTCCCAAAGATAACCATTTGTCAAGTGATCTTTTCAAGTTTGATTTCAAACTATTATATTGATGATCACTTGATCACAATGGACTTATTCATGCATATGAGTGAAGAAGCTGTTTCTCTTGCTAATAAGGCATCCACTATGGGATATCTAGAAAGATTTACATCAAGTTATCATAAGACAACATGAATAAGAAATTCTCACAATCAAATAATCAGCCATGTCAATTATGTGAGGCAAACAAGTGACCACACTGAGATTATCCATGCAAATGCATGATATTTTTTGGATTTTTCTATTTCTTGAGTTTTTTTTAGTTAATTAATATACAGATGTGTCAATCAATGTGTGCACATTTGTACTCACATCCTTAAATATCACACAAGCCAATAGACTTTCTCAGAGAGGAAAATCTCACATGGTTTAAAGCCTTTGTAAATACATCAACTAATTGATTTTCAGCCCCAACAAATTCCAAACACACAGTTTTTTGTTCTACTCTCTTATTACATGGTGTCTAATAACAATATGCTTGGTTCTGGAGTGTTGGACAGGGTTCTTTGATATGTCTAAAGAACTCTTGTTATCACATAAGGCAGTAAGAAGTTTGCTATTTAATCCATAATCTTTAAGCATTTGGTTCATCCACAAAAGTTGTGTGGAACAACTTCCAAGGGTAATATATTAAGCCTTTGCTGTTGATAGGGATACATAATTCTACTTTCTACTATACCAAGAAACAAGGTTATTTCCTAGACAGAAGCAGCCCCTGTGGTGCTCTTTCTATCATCACTATTGTCTGCTCAATCAAAGGCACTATACCCAACTAAGTTAGTATTTGTCTATTTGGAGTAATGTACCTCGAGGTTGACAGTCCCACTCATATTTCTAATGATCCTTTTCAAGGCCTTGAGATGAGAAACTTTTGGGTTTCTCGGTACCTAACACAGAGACAAACACTATACATTATGTCAGGTCTACTTGCAGTGAGGTATAACAAACTTCCTTTCATGATTCTGTACACTATCTGGTCCACACTCTAACCTTCAGTGTCATGACTAAGCCTTTAGGATGACCCCATTGGTGTTTTGAGGAAAGAGGAGTGTTCAAGGGAAAACTTTTTCACAAGGTTCTTTGCATACTTGGATTGGGAGATGAACATTCCTTCCTTGAACTATTTGATCTGTAAACCTATGAAGTAGTTCAACTCTCCTACCATGATCAACTTAAATTTGGAGGTCATGCCTTCCACAAATGTAGTCAACATGATGTCTGATTGGATCCAAACACTATGTCATCTACATTGATTTGAGCCACAATGATTTCCCTTTTCTCTCTTCTCAAAAATAGAGTTTTAAATACCTCACCTCTCTTGAACCCAGATGAAGCAAGTGATCAGTCAACCTACCATACCAAGCTCTTGGGGCTTATTTCATCCCATACAGAGCCTTCTTTAGTTTATAGACATAGTTTAGGAATTCATGATCAACCCTTAGGTTGTTCTAAATAGGCCTCTTCATTCAGAACTCCATTCAAAAAGGCACTCTTAACATCCATTCGATTAAGAGTCAGCTTGAGGTAGCAGGCTATGGCCAACAAAAGTCTTATGGACTCTATTCTAGCAACAGGGGGAATATTTCTTCAATGTCAACCCCTTCAACCTGTGTATATCCTGATCCACAAGTTTGGCCTTATTCCTAGTGATCACTCCCTTTTCATCAGTTTTGTTTTTGAAAATCCATTTTGTACCTATGACATTTCCACGAGAGGGTCTAGGTACCATGGTCCAGATATCATTTTCTCAAACTGACACAACTCCTCTTGCATGGCCAAAATCCAATACTCATCCTTTAAAGCTTTATTTATGTTTTTAGGCTCTATGCTTGAAACATAACAATAGTAACTTACCTTGGAGAAAGTAGATGAGCAGCTCCACAAGCCAGCTAGCTCCTTGTAATTTACATTTCCCTTTTCTTTGGTTTTCACCTAATCATGCACATCTCCCACTAATTGTGAAATGGGATGGTTTTTCTGGATTCTGGATGGAATATCCCTTGATCTTTCCACACATCCATCCTGATCTGCTTCTGGATTATCTTCCTTTTCAGAATCAAAGGAATTGTCCTCATATTCAAATGTGTGGGAGGATGTGGGGACAAATGTGGGTACAGATGTGGATGTAGAAGTATCCACATCCTTCTCTGATTCAGCATTTACTTCTGACTGATTATCCTCCTTACTATTTGTTTGCACCACAACTTCTGTGTCTGAAACATTCCACTCCAGCAAGTAACCTGAAACATCATCCTCAGCAGTTTTGAGGTTAAGATCAAGTGAATCATCAAATACCACATTAGAGATTCTATAATAGTCTTTGCATTTAGGTTAAACACCATATAAGCTCTAATATTAGTGGAGTAACCCATGAATATTGCTTTATCACTCTTGAAATCAAACTTGGACAAGTATTCTCTATCATTAAGGATGTAACAGATACAGCCAAATACATGAAAATATTTTAGAGTGGGTTTCTTGCCAAGAAGGATTTGATAGGGTGCCATAGTGCTCCCAAGTCTGAGGAATACCCTATTACCAATATGACAGACAGTATTCAAGGCTTATTCCCAAAAATTCTTTGACATGTTTTTAGAACATAGCATAACCATAGCCATTTCTTGTAGACTTCTCTCTTAAAAACATCACCTAGGTGTACCTAGAGAAGTCATCCACACATACAAAAGTGTACTTATTACCAAAACTTTCTACCTCTATGGGACCCATCAAGTCAGTGTGTATGAATTCTAGACACGTTGATATGGAGCATTGTTGGACCTTCTTATGTGAAGACTTAGTTTCCTTTCCCTTTTGACAAGAACCACAGACATCTGTGTTCTTAAAATTCAATTTTGGGAGGTCCTTTACAGCTTAAAACCTTTGGAGTTTCTCCAATTTTCTACTTCAAGCATGCCCTAGTTTTTTGTGCCACACATTGACATCCTTCACTTTAGTGCTTCGGCAAGACAAATTGTCACCAAACTGGTAACAATTATCAGCAGATCTAGGGCCTGTAAACACACATTTGTTTGACTTATCGAACACCTCGCATAAATGTTTATCAAACTTCACATGGAGTTCATCGTCACACAACTGACTAATACTGATCATGTTTTCCTTAAAGCCTTCTACAAGGTAGAAATTGTGTTGTTATGGAAGACCCTTAACATTTAGGGTCCCTTTTCCAATGATTTTTTCTTGCGAACCACCAAAAAAGTTCACCTTTCCCCCATTGATTAACATATCGTCAGTTAAGGCATCCTGATTCCTAGTCATATACCTAGAGCACCCACTATCAAAATACCAGGAACTAGTGACACTACTCTTGCGGGAAGAGTAGACAACATTACATGTAGCACTTGGTTTTACAACCCATTTGCATTCAACATTCTTTTTATGGTGCACTTGTTGCTCTGGACTCGAATGTGAGCCATGATGTGTACACATCCTGTCATACATCTGATATTGATTCACACAACCAGCCTTTTTATCAGCTTTTAGATTGTAACAAAAGGGACAAATGTGTCCAGGAGCAAATCTGTAATGGCAGATATAGTGCCTTCTCCTTGTTTTTTGGCACTCAAAATGGGCTTCATTTCAGATTTTGAAACCTCACTTCCCTCTTTTACAAATTTGGTTTTTTTAATTCTAATACCACTTTTTCCAATTTTACCAATAGATAAAGCTTAATCAAGTTTCATTTTTCTAGTGTTTATCTTGGTTAATGTACTTTCAGCTTTTTCAAAATCAGTTTTAACTTTTTCAAGTTCAACCTCTTTCTTGGTTAACAGAACTTCCAGTTTAGCAATATAATCTATTTTATCATCATTCTCGTTTGAAATTTTTGCATTTTCTGTTTCACAAGCAGATAACTTATCAGAAAGAATTTTTTTTACCTTGGAAATTACCTAAATTTTGTCCATTCTTTTGGTCTAATCAGTGTGTAGCTCTCTATAAGTCTCAAAGAGTTATTCATAGGGGATATCCCTGCATTCATCATCTGAATCTCCTTTTATAAAGAAACTGTTGAGAGTCAGAGTAGGTGTATCTTTAGATGTGTCCACATCTGAGTCCAAATCTAGATTTTCCTCTGAATCTCTTTCTTCTATTCCTTCAATGTGAACATTAAAACATGAACAACATTCACCACAAATATGTTAGCTACTTCCTCTTCATCCTCACTATCACTTAGGGAAGCAGTCCAGCTTATCCCTTTATTCTTGAGTGTGTTAGCACACTCATTTGCATAGTGACCAAAACCATGACAAGCCCTAAAGTTTACAGATTCAGAGGACTTCATATTCACTAGGTTGGGCCTTTTGAACCCACCCTCAGTGTTGACCTTACTTGGAACAGGTATGTTGGGAAACTTGCCCATTCTCTTAATTTTCAGAATGGAACTGAACATTTTAGAGATGAGGGCCAAGTCATCATCCTCAAGACTTGATTTGTCAATCTCTAAGGAGAGATTAGCCAATTCTTTTGGAATGGATGTAGAGCTTTGAAGAGCAAGGCTTAAGGCCTTGTTCTTTTTCTAAGCTTCAAGATTCTGCTCAAAGACAGTTAAAATGCCAACAATTTTATCCAACCCAATAGTGTTTATGTCACTAGTTTCCTCTATAACAACCACTTTAATGTTGAACCTTTCAGGAAAGGGTCTCAAAATTTTGCTCACCAATCTGACATTTGAAATAGATTCACCAATACTGGTGCATTCATTTGAGATTTCATGAATTTTAGCAGCATAAGAGACAATGTCTTCTGTCTCTTCCATTCTTAGTATCTCAAATGTATCCATTAAGATCCTAAGTCTAGTGGATTTACACTTTGAATACCCTCACATTGCATCTGTAAGATATCCCAAGTAGTCTTAGCAAAACTTTCATTAGTGATAAGTTTGTATATATTTCAAGAAACATGGCTGGAAAGGCACCCATGGCTTTTGAATTATAATTTGCAGAGGTGATTTCATCAATAGTTTAATTGGCCTCAGGTTTTCTTTCAATTATTTTTTCACCAACACCTGATACAGGTTTCTTCTCCACAGTGGGAGGTTGCCAAGCAACAAGCATACACATCCACGCTCTTTAATCAATTGATTTGATGTAGTTACACTCATTAATATCCAAGACTGTAGGTTTGTTTTGATGATTCTAATTGGTACCATCCAAGACTGTAGGTTTGTTTAGATTTCAAAAGAACAGACTATGGATGTGTGTACAGATGTGAGTCACAACTGTCCACACATATAAAAGTATGCAGCGGAAAAATAACAACACAAAAGTTTAAACGTTTATTGGTTCTGACCAAGCAAATAAGGCTTTAAGCCTAAAAAGGTTTTCACTATTAAAGATTTGAACTACAGACTTAAACAATGATAAGTGAAACAAAAAGATAAAAATACTAAAGCAAGTCCTAACCAACTTCTACACAATGAACAATCTTCCTTTGTCAAGGGAACCCTATTTTAAACAGAAGAAGAACACAGAACTTGAATGAAATATAGATGTGAGTTCAGATGTAAGACACAACTGCACTCACAACCTAAAAAGCTATCTTGAATCGGTGAGATACAAAGAGATTTCTCTTTCAAAGAATTCTTGATATGTATCATCTCTTCTACCATGTGTATTGTATTTATAGCCACCTTTGAGAAATCCTTCAAACAATCAATCTATTTCTCCTTCGTAGAAATCCAAATTGTATAAGGAAATAAAAGATTGAAAATAACAAGGAATGAGATTTGTTAGTAACATTAGTCCTAATCTAAATAAACCACAATATATTTACATAAATAAAAGATATCTACAAATATAAACAGCATCCTTTTCCATATATACATCTAAATCTTTGATAGGAAAGTCAAAACTAAACTTACCAAATTTACCAATTTGTTTCAAATTAGGTAAGTCAATATTCCCTAAGAATCTCACTATTACCATGATGACACAAGAGGTTTGGTAGGATCTGCGCGAACTTTAGGAGAGAAAGTACACAATCTTTGTATGAATTAAAGCATGAGATAACCCTTACTCGCCAAGAAAAACATTGAGTATCATCGTATTACACGAAGCTTAAAGCACTGTGGGATAGGATACAAGCCATTTTGTTCGCCCATCCCAATATGATAAACCCATTTCCAATTGTATACCTTTAGAATTAATTTCTCATTCACCACAATTAGGTTTAGAGAAAATAAATACATCACATTAATCTACTCCAAATGTAGATTACAAATATGCAATTTATTTTCATTTACACAAAATGAAATTACAATTAACTTTTGGTCAAATATTGGTCCAACCTAATATTTTGAACCAAATTCCAACAATTTTTGTGATAAACCGGAATATCATTTTAAATATGCAGTTACATTTTCGTAATTTACTAACACTTTTTAAAAATAGTGACAATATTTTTCAGTGTCGGGTATAATGTTAAAAAGTGTCGGTTGATATTTTTTCAGTGTCGATATTAGTGCTAAAGATTGTAGAAGATTTAGTGTTAGAAAAGTGTCATGTGTAGTGATAAAATTTGCCAGTTTTAGTTATAAAGAGTGCCAAAAGTGTAAATAAGTTCCTATTTTTTACGAAAATAACACCGCACGGTTTTAAAAGAAGTATTAATTATCTACAAAAATGTCGACCTAGCTCATTGTCTGACCTTCTCTCCTCCCGACCTAGCTTCGTCCGACATACAATCTCATACTTGAACAATCTCTGCCCAGCTAAGGCACAAAGTCAGGTCGACCTTGAATACTCAGGCAACTTCGACCAAGCAAACACATGTGCTTTCCCATGTCGTATTCATAACCGTCTCCTACAATCTCGGAGACCATTACGCCAACATTATCTCCGTGATCTAAGGGATTCGTAAACATCCCATATCACAACTATATATACCAGACAACATCCAAACTAAAAAGGTAATTTCATATTTACTACTTGAGATTTAAGTCGTTCAATACAGTTTCATACATACTTAACTTTATATCTCTTCATCACGTCGTAGGGTATTAGCCGGAAACGATCCCGGCTAGTTGTTTGTTCGTGGTTTCAAGTCATAGTGGCTGAAATACAACCTATTGCTAGACTAATGCTTATCTGGATCGTTTCCTGCATCATCGGTTTGGTTTCATTGCCAGGAAACAAAAATAATTAGACCTTGAAACCCTTCAACCACAAACATGGAATCTGACGGACACACTGCTACTGCCTCAAGTGGGCCAGCTAATGAGAATGTTGGGAGTAACAACCCAAGCATGGATACAAGTGCGGGGAACTGTACTACCAACTTGCCTCCTCCTCCACCTGGGCATCCCACAAGGAGGGCCACTCGTTTCAATAGCGTGGCATATGGGAATGGAATACAAGAGAGGAGGAGAGACAAGAGGCCTATGCCTAAACAAGGAGTAAGTAAGTGGGCCAAGAGGATCCAAACGGGTTGAAAAACAGCAGGCGATATTACAGGTCCCTCAGTTTCTCACCTTAGTAGGAAGGAGATCCAGCTGGAGCGAGCTAGAGTGTTGCAGAGCTTGCTCGAGGTGCAAAATGAGTTACTCGAGCTACATTATTCTCCAAAAAAGGACGACATAAGGTCTCAAAGGGTAGCTCCTTCTCTTACCTTGTACAGGCGTTCTAACGGGGGCCCTAGGCCATCTGGAGAAGAAAGAAGAGATGAAAGGCTGTCCCCTACCCACATATCTGTCGATAGTACTGGTGACCTGAGAGATAGGCTTAATCGTCAAAGGGAGCAAGAGGCCGACTCAGCTCAGAGAAGGCAGCTCGAAGCTGATAGAGCTCATCGCAGGTCGCCTCCAAGAGGAGATCAATCGCTTCACATGAGTGATAGGAGAGAAAGGACTCCCCCAAAAGATCAAAGTCAGAGGTAACACTCAAGGAGGGAGCACCACCAAAAGGAGAGACAAAAATCCAACTCTATCTCCTATCCAAGAGGCGACCTGGATGTTATGGAGCTCCAAAATCTGAAAAGGAGATTAGATGACATGGAGGCAGATCGAAAGGCAACAAATGGCAAGGTCGAACGAAATGATTGTACTCTTCAACCCTTGGCTAAGGACATGCTCAACGAAGGTCCACCTGTAGGGTTGAAGTTACCCATACTAGAAAAATATTCTGGCACGACCAATGTATTGAACCACGTGCAACACTTTGAGGCCTCTCTGTCTTTGGTCTTTTATGAGGATGATGTGCTATGCAAGGCATTAACCAACACCTTCCCAGGTGTAGCACTGACTTGGTTACCCGATTTATCAACTGGCTGCATCACCTCATAGAGTTATATGAGGAGGAAGTTCTTAGAAAGGTTCTCAACAGCAGGGGCCAGCAAGAAGACAGTTACAGACCTCAACAATAAGACTCAAGGTAAGACAGAAAGTACCATGAGTTATTTTACACGGTTTAAGGAGTTGGTCGACCAAATTGAGGAAGACCTTTCGGATAAGGAGATTATTAAGTGCTTCAGAAATAGGGTGTCCACACCTGATCTGGATTATGAGCTCCAAGTTAGGAGAGCGACCACGATGAAAGAATTGTTTGAAAGGGCCTATGATGTGTCTGTTGCAGAGGAACAAAAAGAAAGGAAGAAAGAAAGAAGCTCGAAGCACTCCGAGGCTGGTGAGTCGACCAAAGGGGGGTAAGAAAAAAATGATAACCACAACAATAAGGGGAAAATAGGATTAGGGCTACTGAGAGAGTCCCTAAGAGCTTCAGTCCACTTACAGTATGTCGAATAGAGATCATGAATACGGTTGACTTAGCCCTCCAGTTCCCATGAACACTCAAAACAAGTTTAAGCGGGACAATGGCAAATATTGTCAGTATCACAAGGACACCGGGCATAAAAAAGAGGAGTGTATGATTTGAAAAGGATCATCCAAAAATGGATGAATGAAGGCAAGCTAGACAAGTTCATGAAGGGAGATCATCCTACGGGAGGAGATCAACAAAACAGAGGGGTACAGGAGCCAAGGCAGCCAAGGTTGACTTTGGGTGTAATTGCGGAGGAGACAAGCAATACTGCCCTCAAGCATAAAATTTTCCAGTTGAGCAAGGCTCCATACGTCCCACTTAGGATCTGTGTACAAGAGGAGGTGATAGAACTTTACCCGTACGAGCTAGCTACTAGGATGGCAGAGAGGGAGCAAATATTGGTGATTACGGGGCTCATTGACGACTGTACATCAAGTAGAATTTTGGTCGACACGGGGGCCTGCATACTATAAAACATTCCTAGATATAGGTTTGACGGATGTCAGGTTGTCACCCTACTCGGTCGACTTGAGGGTTTCACCAACCACAGGGTCGATGCCAAGGGTCAAATAGAGCTGGTGGTAGAGTCAGACAGCATCCCTTAAGGACCACAGCTAAGGTAACATTTATAGTAATGTATATTATAATTGATTACCATGCTATTCTTGGTATACCTGGACAGGTCGCCCTAGGAATGGTGCCCTCCATTCCTCACCAAAAAATCAAGTTCCCTACCAAGCTGAGAGTTAGGTGTGCATTAATCACAACTAGGGAGTATCTAGACCACGTTGTTCGATCCAAGAAAAAGAGAGAGTTAGAGATAGACACTCCAAAAGCTAGCTGGAAATTTTCAAAGTCTGTCACCATGACCTCAAGGTTAGCCCCAAATTAGTGTGTGGAGGAAGAGATGGACTTATTGCTAGAATAGGCGACCTATCCATCACATGCCTTAGTCACGGCAGAGACGACACGTCCCTCAAAAAACAAACGGGTAACAACAGATACAGTTTTGGTCGACCAGATCATCATTGACGACCTATGCCCCCAAGTCAACCAAAACTCAGGGCCACTAGTGGGGAAGTAGTCATCGAATTAGATGATATGATTGAGGCGGATGCTCCACACTTGGGTGCAGATGAAAGGAACAGGGTTAAAGAGATTATCATTGAGATCCTACATTTTAGGGATGGCCCAGAGCTAGAGCCAGTGGACGAGCTGGAAGAATTAGAAGCCAACCCATCTTACCCCGAGCAGAAAATCATGATAGGTAGACAGCTGTCAATAGAAGAAAAGGTTGAGATAGCCGACCTATTGAAAGAAAGTACGAATGTCTTTGCATGGAATGTAGAAGACATTAGGGGAGTCAAGGAAGAGATCGATGTACATCACCTTGATGTCAACCCTACATAAAATTCAAAAGCCAGAAACAGAGAATTTTTGCTCGTGACAAGGAGATAGCTATTAAGCAAGAGGTAGACAAACTTCTTAGTACATGTATAATTAATGAATTGTCCTTCACCACCTGGCTAGAGAATGTGGTGATGGTTAAGAAGGCCAATGGGAAGTGGAGAATGTGTGTCGACTTCACAAACTTGCCCTTGGCTTGCTCGAAGGACAACTACCCCCTCCCTCAAATAGACAAGCTAATAGACTCAATTGCTGGACATGCCACCCTCAGTTTTCTTGATGCATACTCGGGCTACCATCAGATCAGAATGCACAAGGATGATATTGAGAAGGTGAACATACCCCATATAAAAAAATGTTAATATTTATATGTTTTGGAAAATAGGACGAGAGATATGTAAAAGTGTATTAAATGGAGTCGCCACGCCATGTTTAAGAGGTACACTTTGAAAAACCTTTTGAAATTAGAGAAAGGGTTCGGGGGTCAGGTTACGTGTTGGGAAGAACCGAGAGTTAACCAAACATGCCTCATAAACGAGTCTTTCTATGAAAATAACATCCAATTCATTCATAAGTGTGTGCAAATATGTGAGACAAAATATGATAAATATGCTTTGCTTTTAATGATAAACTGAAAGGGAAACAACTTGTGAACCACTTGGTATGGGAGGCCACATCCCAATTACAATGAAGATTGAACAGAGATTACAACTGAAATAAACCTTCTGCAAGGGGCTACTTATGTCGCACGACCCAGGACACCACATGTCAAGTTGTGTCGCGTGACACTAATAGCCACCTTGCGGAGGTTTTACAAGGCTTAATTATAGAAACATCAAGTAACTATAATATCAAACTACATCATGAATTGATCTTAGAGAGCATAGAAATTAACAAACGACATTTAAGAGAGTGTGGATATGAGAGATCCACACTCTCTTGATGAACATGCATAATTATATCAAATTTATCATATAAACCAAGCAATAAAATGGAACACATAATGATCTACAGCATTAGAGACTTAAACAGAGAGGTTGTGGTCAGATATCATTAGCAGCTTGTGCATGAAATCATGGAGAAGATGGAGAGAAATAGAGAGAGGGAGAGAAATCGTTACCCTTGTAGTCCACTTTCCCTATACCAAGTTGGTATAAGGAACCTTTGAATCAACTTCTGAATGAGGATTCAAGCTCAGGAACTAGGGAAGATTGGATCCTCAATATGGGTGTGAGTGTATAGAGAAGAGCTTGAGTTGTTTATGAGGAGGTGTCAACCAAGAGAGAATTTGGTGTGTGTTTTGAGTGTGAATGAGGTGAGGAATGAGGTTCTGGAGAAATTTTGGCAGAGTGACCTTAGGGAGGCTGGAAGGGATCCAGAAATGAGAGGGGAAGGGTGCATTTTATAGCTGCATGGGAAGTGGCAACTTGTGTCACACGACTGAACAAATGTAACCGTTTTTCTTCTAGAAACCTACAAGGTGGCAGCCTGGAATGATCGACATGGCTTGTGCACGACAGAAGGAAGCATAACCGTTTTCCTTCCAAAAACATGCAAGGTGGCGTATTCTGGAAATGGACCGAAAATTTACCAAAAATGCCCCCTAGTGTACTTTTATTGTGTAAAAGATACTTTTATTGGGTCGCAAATTGGATTGGGGTACTCACAGAGCCCCTCGACAATATCACTTATGGAAGGAGTGAGGTTGTCGATAAGAAGGATCCCAAGCCTAAAGAGCAGCTGGTGGGAAAGATAGAGCAGAGTGGTCAAATTGCCAGACCTGCTGGGGATATGGTAGATGAAGGAAAATGATTGATGTGGTTGGGTGGCTGGACCTTTTTGGGAAAGGATTCCTACGTATCCCTAAGAGGGAATCAAGCCGGATCGTAGTTCGAAGGAGTGAGAACTTGCGGTGCCTCAAACCGAAAAAAGACCGAAGCGGTCAAATGGCTGGACCTTTGGAGAAAGGATTCCTACGTATCCCTAGGAGGAAATCAAGTCTGATCGTAGTTTGAAGTTGTGAGCCACTTGGTGTGGGGGGTCACATCCCAAAATTTGACTGTGAGGGGAGTCACCCGAGATTTTGACTATGTGGGATATATAGGAAAATGCCAGGAGCAAAATGGTAGAGATATGCTTTCATACCTGTGTTGTGCTTACTTGTAGCTGTGATAAAGACATGCCATGTGGAACGGGCTTTGATGAAGACTTGTCGTGGAACCGGGCTTTGATGAAGATCTGCCGTATGGAACGGGCTTTGATGAAGATGTGCCTTGGAACCGGGCTTTGATGAAGATGTGCCGTGGAACCGGGATTTGATGAAGATCTGCCGTGCAAATGGGCTTTGGTGAAGACTTTCCGTTGAACTGGGCTTTGATGAAGATCTGCCGTACAAACGGGCTTTGGTAAAGACTTGTCGTGGAACCGGGCTTTGATGAAGATGTGTCCTGGAACCAGGCTTTGATGAAGATCTGCCGTGAAACCGGGCTTTGATGAAGATCTGCCGTGCAAACGGGCTTTGGTGAAGACTTGTTGTGGAACCGGGCTTTGATGAAGATGTGCCGTGTGGAACGGGCTTTGATGATGACTTGCCGTGCGGAACGGGCTTTGGTGAAGACTTGCCGTGGAACCGGGCTTTGATGAAGATGTGCCGTGTGGAATGGGCTTTGATGATGACTTGCCGTGCGGAACGGGCTTTGATGAAGACTTGCCATGTGGAACGGACTTTGATGAAGATGTGCCGTGTGGAACGGGCTTTGATGATGACTTGCCGTGCGGAACGGGCTTTGTTGATGAGTTGCCGTGCGGAACGGGCTTTGATGACGACTTGCCATGCGGAACGGGCTTTGCTGATGATTTGCCATGCGGAACGGGCTTTGCTGATGATTTGCCATGCGAAACGGGCTTTGCCAATGATTTGCCGTGAGGAACGGGCTTTTGATGATGATTTGCCGTGAGGAACAGTTATTTGCCCTGCGGAACGGGCTTTGATGATGACTTGCCGTGTGGAACGGGCTTTGCTGATGATTTGCCATGCGGAACGGGCTTTACTGATGATTTGCCGTGCGGAACGGGCTTTGCTAACGAGAGGGACGGACCCGAGGATTTTTTGTTACGAGAGGGACGGACCCGAGGATTTTTTGTTACGAGAGGGACGGACCCGAGGATTTTTTGGTTACGAGAGGGACAGACCCAAGGATTTTTTGTGACAAGATGGACGGACCCGAGAATTTTTATGACTAGGAGGACGGACCCGATGTCTTTTTTGATTATTGCCAGGGACAAAAATAATAAAACGGGCCATAGGGGTAAAATGGGAACAGAGGCCATAGGGGCGAAAGGGTGAATAGGCCACAGGGGCAAAATTGGAAAATCAGCCACAGGGGCATGTTGTGTCGTACGACTGGAGGTGCCAGGCGAACATATTTAATTAAATACGAGCCAGTTGACGCTTTTGAAACACAACAGCAGAGCCAACGCCGAGAGAAGAAGGGGAAAAAGAGAGAAATCAAGGGTTTCGATTGAGATTTTGTCCCACCATTTTGAAATCATCTTGCAACAATGCCTCCCCGTCTACGTCCGACGAAGAAGGCGGAACAACAAGCAGAGTTGGCGGATCGAAGGAAAAAGATAAAGAGGAATTATCGGCCCTTTATTCCTCAAGATCCGCGAGGACAGTTCTACCCACAGGAGGACAAACACACCTCGGTCGGTAGAAAAGACGCGGTAAGAATCTTGCTAAACTTGCTATTCATTGATTTGAATTTTTATTTTTTTTGAATTTTTCGAAAAAATTGCATCCTTAGGGTAATTGCTTAAAATGAAATTGCAATGAATATACTGATAAAATGCATGAATTGAATCTAAGAATTAAACTAATTTTTGTAAAGAAAACGTGGGGCGGACCCAAAGATAACGATTTTTGTGAAAAGGTTGGGACGGACCCAGAGAGAACAATGATTGCATTCAATACATGATGACATGTAATTGACTGAGATATATTTTGATACATGTGTTGTGTTTACCAGCAGGGGCTATGCACTCGGGGATCGTCTGAGGTAATTGGGCGGCTTTGGAGGAGCCTGCCTGGCAGTGCAGCTGAGGTGCATTCGCCCAAGAGCTTAGTCTATGCAGTCGGATTCGGTCAGTTCTTTGAGATGGTTGAGGCCATTGGGGACACAAAGAGGAGCGTGGAGCTGATGAAGGCTTTCAGTGAGTTTTGGTGGGAGACCACCCACTCTTTCCACTTTACTTGGGGCGAGGCCACAGTCACCCCCTACGACTTCGCGGTCATTACAGGGTTGCCGTTCACCGGTCAGCCTATCTTTGCAGTTGAGCCTGTCATTGAGCCCGAGCCCCTGGATGAGGGTGAGATGCTGGAGTTGGTTGGGTTTGCTCTCCGAGATAGGAAGGGCAATGGGTATGAGCTAGGGGAGATCCAAGGAGCGATTGAGGCTCAGAGCCGAGCCTACCCTCCTATTTTTGATGGCTCCAATGATAGCCGGCTTAGGGCTGAGAGGCTGGCCAGGGCCTTTGTTTAGGCTAGACTTTCTGACATGCTATTCCCCAATGGGGCTTCCACCGCTCTGACTGCCCTCCTGGAAATTCTGAGGAACTGGGGGACTGTGGGCAACTTGTCTTGGGGAGAGGCTGGGCTGGCTGAGATGTATTTGGCTCTAGATGACATTAGCCGGGGAAAGGCAAAGTCGTTTGATTGCTGCCAGATGGCCTTTGAGGTAGCTTTTCACCCTTACTTTCTTTGTACATGCATCTGCATCATTAGCTTTTATCTTCATTTCTGAACTTGTCTGTTTTGTCTTTTGTAGGCTTGGGCTTATGAGGTGTTCAGTTGCTACCCTTGGTGAGTCAGGGATGAGTTCCCAGCTGATACTTATCCTGCTCTCAGACGCTGGACTAAAGATGCTCGGAAACAGACTCGGGCATCTGGATCGAGGGGCAGGGTGACCGCTTCATATGCTGACACGATGCTGTTGCTGAGAGGAGCTCCCCACAACCTCTCCTTGTTCCCATGGGCTGAGAGGTATCAGGATGAGGACTTGGATTACGTGACTCATTTGACCGGGTGCCGCAAGCTTCTGGTGGACTTGACTGGAGATGCTCTGTACTTAGCAGAGAGGGTGTTCAGACAGCATGGGCCCCATATACATGCTTTGGTCCCTGATGATCCTCCGGCTAGGATGTGGTTGCCTCGCCAGCTGGAGAATATGGATGATCTGATCATGGGTGTGGCAGCCCATCACTTTGTACAGGAGAGAGATTATACTCTGTATGAGGCTAGGAGGTTGCAGTCTCCCCAGGTCAGAGCTGGTTATGACACCCAGGGTGCAGGGCCCTCGACCGGACACATAGCTAGACCTCCCCTACCCCCGACTTACATTGATTATCAGGGTGGCGGCCGTGTACAGCGAGCTCATATTGACATGACACAGACTCACCCTCGTCTGCAGCTTCCACGAGGCTCTAGATCAGTAAGTGCTGCCTGCCTGCCTCTTTTAGACTGCTTGTGTTCCTTTCTGTTATCAAGAATTCTATTCTGACATTTCTTGTGTCTGTTTATAACAGGTATCAACCCAGGCTTATAGGCATCTGACTCGGGCATTCACCGGCGTTGTGGCATGATCGGCAAATTGCAGAAAGGCGTGAGCTACTGGAAGAATTAGTGCTGATCACAGGGTTCGATAAATATCTCCCCACCCGATCAACCAAGGAAGAAGAAGGGCCGCTTCGATGATGTGAGCACTAGTGGACCGAAACCTCGAAGAAAGAATCCAAATGTGCCTCTTCCTATTTCCAGCGACAGCGATGATAGTGATGATAGCGATGATGATGATGCCGACGAGACTGCTATTGATTACGAGCTTGCCTCCGCTGTTATCACTGAGCCTGATGATTATTATAGCATGGAGCGTGTAGCATACGAGGCTCCTTCAAATGATCCTGATGACGAGCCCGAGGAGGCCGCGGATGATGATGATGATGGAGATGACGAGGATGATTCAGAGTAGCCTCTTAGATCATACTTATGACTTGTTGCTTATTGTACCCCGTAGGAAACAAACTCTCTTAACTAGGCTAATTTTCTACTCACTACTTTGTACAAAACTTGAACTAGTTATTTGTTAGTTTGCATTTACATTGGTAGTTTTATTATTGCACGAGTCCATCTTACCTTGGAAAATAAAAATGGATGGGATGATGGTTATGGTGAGTGTGTATATGGTTTATAGCTTGTGTATGTGTATGGAATGACGGCTTGATTGTGTATGTACATGTACGAGGTGAATGTGTATATGGGGTGAATGAACCCTCTCCCAAGTGTTTGCGAAGTGGGTGGCTGATGGTTACAGCGATTGGCAAGTCGAGGAGTGCCCTGGTAAGTGCTGAAATTACCCGGGATCCGGCTCGCGCGCGGATGGTGCCCCCGTGCATCTCGCGTTCGTTCGCTGTTCGGGAATGTTCGCCCGGATCCGAGAGGCAGCACAATCGCGCCCCGGCATCTGGCTTATTCCGTCTTAGCGTTTTGCGAGGTTGGAGGTGTCTCGCTGTGTTTTGCTTTGTAGAGTCGCCACGCCGTTTTTATTAAGCCCAAAACATTGAAAAAGGGCATCAGTTTAAAGATAAATTTTAAACTGTTTTTGTGTGATGAGATTTTGAGTTCGGAGGTCAGATGACTCCTCGGGAAGAGAATATTAGAATATTAGAGCTCACCCGAGTAGCCTCGTAAAACGAGTCTTTCGGATACCCCTAATATCCTTTAAAAAGTTGTGTGTGTGTGTGTGTGCTTTTTAAAAATGCATGTCAGTATCGGATGTCTACATTGTATTGAAATGTATTGAAATAGAATAGGAAGGAAGCCTTACCAATGTTGGTTCGTGTCCGTCTTCCGCAGGGGAATAGTGTTTGAGGTCGGAGTAGCGTTTCGGATTGCTTCGGGATGCCGGTTGTCCGCGACGAGTTTCGCGTGAGTTGAGGTTGTAGGCTGCGTTCGGGCGCAGGTTCGGCGTGCGTGGGGATCGTCGGGATCACTCGAGCGAGGTTCGGCGTGCGTTGTGGTGGCGAGTCACTCGGGCAGAGTTTCGGCGTGGTTTGGGATCGTCGGTTTGACTCGGAAAGAGCCGGGACACCGGGAAAGACTGTGCAAGGCCTCGGAGTACCACGAGGGGCCTCGTAGTACCTCGAGAGTGCCTCGGGGCAGCGCGGGAGCGTCTCGGGAGCGCTCGGAGAGGCTTCTGGAGCACCTCGAGGGGGCTCGGAAGGCCTCGGAAGGATCCGAAGGGGCCGGGAATGCCTCGAAAGGGCTTAGAAGGGGAGCCGAAGGCTTAGGGAGGAAGAGAGAAGAGGGAGGTGTGGAAAATGAGGAGGGGGAGCCCTCTATTTATAGTCTCGTATTTGGTGCAAAGAGGTCCGTACGGACCTCCTTGGTTATCCAGAATTTTGGATTTCCTCGATTTGAGGGAATATGCGATGATGGTGAATATTCTGAAATGATGATGTCCCCTTGCAATAAGGTCCGTACGGACCATCTTGCATGCAAAGAGGTCCGTACGGACCAAGTCTCGCATGGAAACCATCATTTCTCCCGGATTTGAGGGAATATTGTGGACTTTAAGGGGATTCAAGAATTATGGAAACAAAGAGGTCCGTACGGACCTATATTGCTTTTCCAGCTTTCCCTGAAAATTCCCGAAAGGTCCTTTTGTCCCTTTTTATCCCAGGAAGGCTCCTCCCTTGGTTTGGTTGGGGGTTTGAGAGGGTTTTGAGAGGGTTTTGAGTGAGAGAGGTCTTCGAGACTGCGTGGATGAGTCTGCGGTGTTTCCCGTGTGTTTGAAAGGGAGTGATCCAGATTGGGGTACTTACAGAAGCCCCTCGACGACGTCACTTATGAAAGAAGTGGGGTCGCCGATAAGATAAGGGTCCTAACTGGATCGCGTCCGGGAGAGGAAGTGACCGTGAGGGTCAAAGTGAGGACGTGGTGGCGTCCTTTTGGGTGACCGTTTAGGTCAATAGGCTGGACCCTGTGATAGGATTCCTACGTATCCCTGGCGGGAATCAAGCCTGGTCGTAGTTCGGGTGTGGGGTGAGTGTTTTGTGAATGCGGGCGTGGTGGTGCCCTGGAGTGTTGTGTGACCGCCGAGGTCAGTGGTGATAAGGACGTGGAGGCGTCTGGTGACCGTATAGGTCGGTGATAAGGACGTGGTGGCGTCACCGGTGGACCGTATAGGTCGGTGATAAGGACGTGGTGGCGTCCGGGGTGACCGTATAGGTTGGTGATAAGGACGTGGCGGCGTCCTGGGTGACCGTATAGGTCGGTGATAAGGACGTGGTGGCGTCCTGGGTGACCGTATAGGTCGGTGATAAGGACGTGGTGGCGTCCGGGGTGACCGTATAGGTCGGTGATAAGGACGTGGTGGCGTCCGGGGTGACCGCATAGGTCGGTGATAAGGACGTGGGCGGCGTCCGGCGACCGTATAGGTCGGTGATAAGGACGCGCGGCGTCCCGGGGTGACCGTATAGGTCGGTGATAAGGACGTGGTGGCGTCCGGGTGACCGTATAGGTCGGTGATAAGGACGTGGTGGCGTCCCGGGTGACCGTATAGGTCGGTGATAAGGACGTGGCGGCGTCCCGTGACCGTATAGGTCGGTGATAAGGACGTGGTGGCGTCCGGCGACCGTATAGGTCGGTGATAAGGACGTGGTGGCGTCCGGGGTGACCGTATAGGTCGGTGATAAGGACGTGGTGGCGTCCGGGGTGACCGTATAGGTCGGTGATAAGGACGTGGTGGCGTCCGGGGTGACCGCATAGGTCGGTGATAAGGACGTGGTGGCGTCCTGGGTGACCGTATAGGTCGGTGATAAGGACGTGGTGGCGTCCTGGGTGACCGTATAGGTCGGTGATAAGGACGCGGTGGCGTCCTGGGTGACCGTATAGGTCGGTGATAAGGACGTGGTGGCGTCCTGTGACCGTATAGGTCGGTGATAAGGACGTGGTGGCGTCCCGGGTGACCGTATAGGTCGGTGATAAGGACGTGCGGCGTCCCGGTGACCGTATAGGTCGGTGATAAGGACGTGGTGGCGTCCGGGGTGACCGTATAGGTCGGTGATAAGGACGTGGTGGCGTCCGGGGTGACCGTATAGGTCGGTGATAAGGACGTGGTGGCGTCCTGAAATGTGGTGACCGCCGAGGTCAAATGTGAGGACGTGGTGGCGTCCTGGGATGGAAATTTTACGATTTTCCTAATCGGGTGGTTTAAGGCCTTCCGGGCCGGAGATAGTTGTGAGGACTTGAATCGTCTTCTGATTGCGGTTGGTGCCACGCTGGAGGACTTTGAATCGTCTTCTAGCCGCAGGTGTGGAGGCGTGGCTGCCTTGTGATTCGAGAGGCGTAGATGCCATTTGTGTTTTTGCATGTTGATGTAGAAGGTTGGACTTACGATGACCGCCGCGTTGAAGTGGGCAAGGATGATGGCCGATGATTGCTTCATCATTTGGCGTTTTGGGAGGCGCTTCGTGCCTTGGGACTTGTACTCGGAGGTGTTGGCTCCTTCACGTGCTTGTTTTGCCGTTGAGTGGGCAAGGATGATGGTCGGTGCTGGGGATATGCAGTCTTGTATGACTTCCCTTTGACTTGTTGGGGAGGAGCTCGGGCTTACTTTGATGGCCGGTGGTTGCGTTGCCGTTGAGGTGGGCGAAGTTCGGGCTTACATCCGACCGCCAGGTGCTTGAATTGTCGGGATGCATGACCCTGTATGGGCCCTCTTCTGTTGGGAAGATGAATTCGGACCTTCAGTGGTTGAGTTGTCGTTGAGCGTTTGGGGGCGTCTTGTGCCTTGATATTCGTGCTGGGAGGTGTTGGCTCCTTCTTGAATTGCCGTTGGAGTGGGCGAGGATCGGTCTTACGTTTGATGGCCGATGGTTGATTTGCCGTTGAAGTGGGCGAGGTCCGGTCTTACGCTGACGGCCGGTGGTTGATTTGCCGTTGAAGTGGGCGAGTTCCGGTCTTACGTTGACGGCCGGGGATTGATTTGAAGGGTTAGGGACCATTCTGCACTTGGATTTGCCGAAAAGGCCTTGTGACGGCCCAGGGCAAAGTTTGTAAGGGCGAGAAAAGTCATTTGGGCACCCTTGCAAAGAGGTCCGTACGGACCAACCTCGGGTTGCAAAGAGGTCCGTACGGACCAAGTTGATTTTTACAGCTCCCAGATTTTGACCAGCGTTAAAACCGAGGCTCCTTCACTTCTTCTTCTTCGCCTTACGAAACAAATGAGAGAGAGAAGGAGAAAACCTCCATTTTTGCACCAAAATCTTCCATTTTTCCTTTGATTTGCTCGCAATGGCGAGGGATCTCGAAGGAGCCGTAGACAACGCAGTCAGAAGTGGTTGAGCAGCCGAATGGAGCTTCAAAGGAATTGGACCTCGTTCGTTCCGTCTTCGAAGAACCCGGATGTTTTGTATCCGAATCCGGAGGTGCATAATCGTCGCTCCATGAACGTTGGGAGGTAAGAAATCTGCTCCGTTTTGATTCCCTCGTCGAATTTTTGAATGCTAGAACTAGGTTTTAGTTTTTCGCATTTTTGAATTTTTTGTTATTATTTTATGCCTTTTTGTGAAATTCTTGATGAATTGTTGAAAATGGACATGTAAAAATTATGGGTATGTGTATTTTGTGCGTAAATGTGTAGATTAGCTCTTATTTGTGAAAATAAAGTGCCTATCTAGTGAATTTGCATGCTTTGGTGTTTTGTACCGTATGCTATTTATGTATGTACATTGTGAGAAAAATTATCGTGTAGTGATAATTTTTGTGAAAAAATGTGACATGTGCCGTGTTTTGTGACGGGTTATATGTGAAAGTGTGTGCCGTGTTGGGACGGATTTTCTTTTGAGAATGTGCTATATAGTGTGTGCCGTGTTTTTGGGTGACGGACTTTGTGGGGAAAATATGTGCGATTTGGGACGGACTTTCTTTTGAAAATGTGTCGTGTAGGGTTTAATCCCCCTTTTTTTTTTTTTTTTTTTTTTTTTTGAGAAAGATGTGTACAGTGTGTGCCGTGTTTTGTGACGGACTGCATGGGAGAAATTATATGCATGAATTATGTGCATTGTGTGCCGTGTTTTGTGACGGGTTACATGGAAAAATTATATGTGCAATATGTGCCGTGTTTTGTGACGGGTTATATGTGCCTTTATATTAAGTACTGTGATTGACGTACCTTTGCTGTGTTTACCCGCAGGATGCCGGGCTTACTAGCGGGAAGGCCAAGAGGATGAAGACTCTGGGATCGCCGAGGCCGTTGTGGAGCTATGGCGGCGGATGCCCGATATTTCCGTGGGCGGTAGGCCGAGTCCCCTGAGGTTGGTTTATGCTTCGGCCTAGGTGTGTTCGTTGAGAACCCGGGCCGGAGTGTCGACACGAGGAAGAACAAGAGTGTCTTCCCGGGCCTTTCGAGTACCGGTGGGATACCACCCACACCTTCCACCCGAGCCGGGCGAGGTGACGTGACGCCCACCGATTTTGCCGCTATTACACGGCTCTCCTTCAAAGGGGAGCCTCAAGTGAGGCGGAGAGATATGATCTCGGATGATGTGCCGACCGAGCCGCCGGGCTTTGAGCCTCGTCCTCGCAGGGCTCGGGGATGCTGCATACGACGTAGAGATGAGGATCACGGCCCAGCATTGGGGCCTACATCCGGGTACCGGCCAGTGTGACAAGGAGCGCTTGGCGCGCTCCTTCTTGTGGTATGCACCGTCCGAGACTTTGTTCTCGAACCACGCGACCGCAGCCTCCCTTTGCTCGTTGGAGAGCTTGACTGATTCGGGATAGAGTCTCGCGACATTGCTTGGGGCGAGGCGTGCTTGGCCGAGCTCTACTTTTCTCTCGGACCGGTTTAGCTGGGTGGCCAATTCGTTGGCCCGCTTTGATTTTGCTCGGGAGGTATGAGTTTATTGTCGTTTTTGATTTAGCAACTTGTCGTTTCTCCATTTTTTTTTTTTTTTGCCGAGCTCTTCTCTCGCTTTTGTCGCAGTGTGGTTTTATGAGGTCTTTCGGTGCTTCCCATGGGATAGAGATCCTGGGGCTGTTGCTGCGTATCCCGCTATGCTCGGCTGGGCTCGTACGGCCAGGAGGAGGAGGACCAGCAGGGGTAAGCTCACCATTGCCTACGGGAGGTGCAGGAGCGTTTGGAGCGAGATAGCCGTGAGGGTTTCGTCTTGTTCCCATGGGCTCGGTATGAGGGTGATGAGTTTGAGGAGCTCCCGAGGTGACGGCCAAGCGACGGAAGATGCCTTTGCGGGGGCTTGACTTGCGACGCCATGTATCCGGGGAGCGAGTCTTCGGCAAGATGGCCCGGTGTGCTTCCCGTTGCTCCGAGGGACCCTCCGTTTGGGATGTTTGACTCCGGGATATGGATGTGCCGGATTTTGAGAGGTACCTTGGTGGTGTGGGTGCCGAGGAGTTTATTTTGTTTGGTGAGGAGTACGAGACCTTTGTTAGGAGGAAGCCGAGGACGCCGCTGTGCAGCGCGAGAGAGAGGCCGGCCCGCAGTGCTCCCCTGAGGTTCCGATGCCTGGGCCGGATTTCACTTATGTCCGTGGGGACGGATCGCGGAGGAGGGTGTCTCAGACTGCTCCGGAGCGAGCTCCGCCGCCACAGAGCGGACCCCGACGCATCGGTGAGTGTGCCGACTCTTTTCCATCTTGGCATCTTTTCTCGTATTTTTCTCTTTTTGTTGTTGAGTATACCGCATTGATGAGCGTTTCTTTGGCCGTTTGCTTGTGCAGTCCCGGGAGAGCCTATGATGCGCCGACTCGCCGTTATGTGGCGATGAGATCCTTTGCTAAGAAGATGGCGTCGAAGATGTCCCGCCGGTCTTCGCGTCGTATGCCGGCGTATGAGCCGATGCCTTCGAGGCATTCGGTGGATGTTCCTCCACCGAGGGCCGAGCCGGAGCCGCAGCAGGAGGGACCTTCGAGAGGGCGGCATAGCATGGATGCCGGAACGTCTTCCTGGAGCTGCAGGCCTTCGAGGGAGCAGCCCTTTATCGGCTCATGCCTCCGCATGCCGCTCGAAGTGAGGATTCTCGTGAGCCTTCTTTCTTCGACCCTTTCGCCGGATTTGATCCTTCGCATTATTTTGAGTGGCGAGCTCCTGAGGGGGCTCGCACTCGATGATGAGGGCGTGACGGGGCGAGTTCACCGGGATGCCCGATTTTTCTTTGGAGGATCTTGGCGAGGATGATGATGACGAGGGCTCGATTAGTATTCATTTGCTTTCCCTCTTTTCATATCCCTCTCTCCTTTTTTTTTTTTTTTTTTGTTTAGCAAATGCATATTTTGTACTGTAATAAAACACATGTATTTGCATGGCAAACATTTTATTTTAAGATGTAATGTCATTTATTTTTGTGATTCCCTGAATTGTCCTAGAAATTGTTGCTATTATTATTTTTATTTTTTTTGTACATGCCACGCGAGTGAGAGTGCGTTTGTGGGTAGTGTTGGTTTGCGGAAATGGCTTTGGCCGGTGTTTGGGCTTTGGAGCAAGGTTTTGCGAGAGACGAGTGGTTTTTATCTTGTTTTACGGGAAATGGGCTCGATTGCAAAGAGGTCCGTGCGGACGGACCTACATTGCAAAGAGGTCCGTGCGGACCAACCTTGCTTTGAGGAGGACTTAAATGTTGTCCGATGTGCGGACTTTCTCCCATTCCCCATTTGCGGCCATTTTCGAGCTTTCTTCCCCATTTTCTCTAGGGACCTCCATTTTTGCCATGGATTCTTCGTATGTTCCTAGGATTTTGCCGAGGCTTTCGCGGGAGAGGCAAGCACGCTTCCTTGAGCTTGGTTGAAAATGTGGATGAGACGCCGTATGAGGCATCGTAGACGGGCTTTCGAGGTAAGGTTTCGTCTTTGCTCGGTTTGGTCTTTTAAGGAGTTGGTTCTGATTGGGATTTGTTGCGGGGTGCCGCGAAGTTACAGGATGTTAGGAGGCACGTGTCTTGTTTCTCCTACAATGAAATGGTGCCCACTTTTGAGGATTTTCGGGCTTTGATTGGAGGACCGGAGGTGGAGGCCATCTCGCTTCCTTTGGTTGGTGGTCTTCTTTGTGAGCGTGAAGCTTGCGAGACTTTCTTCGTACTTCGTTGGAAGAAGTGCGGGGCATGATCCTTGATTCGGGTCATATCGACATTTACTGCGGCTAGGAGCGGTTCATGGTTGATGATGAGAGTGACGTCTCTTGGGATGTATTTGCCTTGTGTACGATAGCGACGCTCTTTACGGTCGGCTCCTTGGCATTTGTGGATGGCGCTTTGCTAGATGTGGTAGAGGGCACTTTGCTGGAGAGGATATTGTCCCGTTGGTCTTTGGGGAGACTCTTCGTGGTATCGGACCGTCCCAGCGGCCCCGGGATCGTTTTATGAGAGGGGAAGCCCGCTTTGCTCACCTTGTGGGCTGCGAGAGAGACTTCGAGGCCATGCCGAGGCTCAGGCGTCGTTTAGCCGTGGTCATTTGCTCGGCGACCTCTGGTGTTGGATATGGATCGGTCACTTTGGGAGAGATGGATGGCACGGCTTGGTACGCATCGAGATCCGGCTGGTGGGTTCCGCCTTTGGAGGATTGAGACCGGGAGGATCTTGCGGGGAAGGGTCCTACGTTGTCGAGTTCCGGGTTTGTCTTGGTCCTCCTTCTATATTCCGTCGCTTGTTTCCGGCGGTTTGGGATGAAGCGAGAGCCTTTGTTGGGCTGGGATGACCTTGCTTCTTTGCGGAGATAGCTCCTCTTTGTATGGCGGCTCAGTGCCTTCTTGTATTGTACGAGGTATGGAAGTATTCCGCTTTCCCTCTGTGGTACTTCTTAGACGTCGGGAGAGTGTCGTGTTGACGACTCGGTATACGGCCCTTTGGTATGAGCGGCGATGTTAGAGCGGTCCCAAGTGGTCTTGGAAAGCGGCGTGCGCGGTGCAGGACCGGTGCCGTAGCGGCTATTGCCTTAGGAGTGCCGAAGCACAGTCGACCCTTTGGATGTAACGGAGACGCTTTGTTTGACTACGAGACTAGAGTTGACCGGCGACGGGGAGAGGTCCTCTTTACGGGACTCGCGGGGAGGAGATCAGAGCCGAAGCACGGGCGAATGAAGCCACGAGAGCTGCTTGGATTATTTGACTCTGAGGACCCCGGATCTCGGAGCGAGAGACGCGAGTTGGTTCACGTGGAGCGAAAGAAGACTCGCCGGGGACGAGGGAAGAAAGGAAAGAATGGCGAGGGGACAAGCGCGAGATGGCGCGGAATGACCTCCTAGGTATCCATTCATTGCATTGCAAACACATTATTAGTTAAATGTATTAATTTGTCTTTTAGCATGTTGTGAACTTGAGAGTAGACCGTGCTTGAACTCATCAAGAAATGTTGTAACCGTTAGTGATTTGTGATTTACTTTTAAAGCTTTGTCGAGACGCAAGATCTCTTGTTTTGCCTTTGCTACATTTGTGCACTTTGTCGGCGTCCATCTTTGAACTTTTACGTTGCATCCGCGCGGCCAGGAAACGATGCAGGTCACTGACGGCAATCCCCTTTCTTGAGGCCTTGTGCTTGGGCGAGAGGTTGAATGCTCCCTTGACAAGTCGTTTTGACGGTCTTTTTTTTTTTTCGTAGCTTCCTTGCCTCTTGTTGGCGTCGGGCTCTTGACCTCAATTTTGCGGCTTACGCTTGAGCTTCTTTTGTTTTTTGTGAGCCCTTGCTCGAGCTCTCTTTTTTTTTTTTTTTTTTTTGAAGCGCGTGAGGCGAAGCAAGCCCTGGCTTGGAAGTAGACATGAGTCGATCGTTTGATCTTTGAGTGACCCTCGGATGTCTTTGGATGTTGCCGCCGTCGTTTGACTTGGTCAAGGTGACTGTTGGGCGTGTTCTTGAAAAGTGCGGAGCTTGATGGAGGTCTTGATTGACATTCAAACTTTTGACTTTTTGTGTATTTTTAGACCGGACCAATTAAGGTTGCCTACGTTCCCCGGACTAGAGGGCTCAGTGCACGTAGTTCGACACTACATGGAGTGCCAAGAGATGCACGGTTGTTCTTCTTCGGGCGAAGTATCTGCGAAGTTTGCTTCCGTTATTTGGATTCATGAAGGGATTGCCGTCTAGGTGCGGTAGCTTCATGGCACCTCAGGAGAAGATCTTTTGAACCACGAAAGGGCCGATCCATGTGGGTTCCCATTTTCCCAGTGGGTTGGTTCGAGTGGGAGGCTTTTCTTTGAGTACAAGGTCACCTTCCACGATGTCTCGGGATTTGACTTTCTTGTCGAAAGCTCTAGCCATCCTGCTTTGATAGGCTCGGACGTGTTCCGCTGGCCTTTAGTAAATCAGCTCATCTAGCGAGCCAATTCGTCATGTCGGCTTCGGAGCCATTCGACTTCGTTGATGTCATTTTCAGCGGCGCTCGGAGTGAGGGAATTTCTAGCTCGATGGGAAGGGCTGGCTTCCATCCCGTATGTCGGGGCAAATGGGGTTTCTCCCGTGGGCATTCGGCGATGTGCGGTAGCCCCAAAGTGCAAGGTGCGGCTTCTCGGGCCAATCTCGTCCTCGGGTGGTCATTTTCGGATGATCCGTTCGAGGGTTTTGTTTCTTTGCTTCCACGGCGCCGTTTGTTTGTGGCCGGTAGGGGAGAAGATTTGTGGCGTGTGATCTTGAATTCGGCCGGCGATGCAATCAAATTCTCCTTCGAAGTGTGAGCCGTTGTACGATATGACCTCATTTGGGATGCCGTATCGGCATATGATGTTTTCCTTGAGGAAATGTGCGACCTTCTTGGAGGTGAGTACCTTGTAGGACTTGGCTTCGACCCATTTGGTGAAGTAGTCGATGGCTACTAAGATGAACTTCGTGGCCAGATTCTTGCACAGCGGAGCGTTTTCCCGATGACGTCAATTCCCAGTGGCGAAGGGCAGGTGTAGTCATATGCAGTAGAGATCGTGGGGCGGCGGATGATTGAGGTTGGAGAACCGTTGGCACTTGTCGCGGCTTCGGACAAAGTGGATGCAATCTGCCTCCATGGAGATCCGGTAGTAGCCCATCCACGAGAATGATTTGCATCGGGGGCTGCAGCGTTCGTGTGAGGACCCATGAAGCCCCATTGTGGACTTCGTTCATGAATTTGTCTGCTTCTTCTTGGGCGGCGCTTGGCGTAGGAGTGGCCCGTGGTAGCGTTTCTTGTATAACATGTCCCCGAGGATGACGAAGTGAGAGGCAAGGCGTTTTAGGGCCATGATGCTCTTGGTTTTGACCCCTCACGGGTGTTGACCTTCCTTGTTCATGAAGGCGGTTTCCCGTTCTTGAGGTATTGGAAGATCTGGTTGTACCGTGGCTCATTGACGGGCTTAGGTTACGGTTCGATCTCACAACAGTAGGCGGGAATTTCCTTTCGTCCAGACTTTGAAGGGTTTGATTGCTTTTCCTTCGGGGATTTCCTGAGGAGGCGAGGTGGCTAAGGCATGCTATGAGCACTGTTTCGGTCTCTTGGCAAGTAATGGAAGGTGACCTCTTCGAATTGTGTGATGAGGTCCTCTATGCGAGCATGGTATTTTTGCAAGCCGGGTCTATGGTTTTCCACTTGTTGGAGACTTGGTTGATGATCAGGCGAGTCCCCATAAACTTCGAGTTTACGGACATTCCTCTCGAGTGCGGCTTGTAGTCAGCGGCGCGAGCTTCATATTCGGCGGCATTGTTGGTTACCTCGAAATTGAGCTTTATAGCAATTGGGGTGTGCTCGTCTTTGGGATCCACCAAGAGCATACCGATGCCGTTTCCCTTTTGGTTGGCCGCTCAGTCAAAGAATAATTGCCATCGGTTTTCGCCTTCGATCGCGAAGATTCCCTCGTCTGGAAATTGTGGTTCGGGGCCTCGAGCCTCGTCGGTTGGGAAATCGGCCCGGTTGTTCGGCCATGGCCCGTCCCTTGATTGACTTTTGGTTTACGTACTTGATGTCAAATTCCGCTAGGAAGAAAGACCATTTGGCGAGCCTCATTGAGAGATGGTTTGTCGAAGAGGTACTTGGCGGGTCCATTTTGGAAACCAAGTGTGCGTGTGCGGCTTGCATGTAGTGCGCGTAGTTTCCCAACAACCCATACAGGCTGCGGAGGTTTCTCGAGGGTGAGTAAGTGAGTTATTTGCCTTGAAACTTTCGGCGACGAAGTAGATGGCGTTTCGACCGTGACTCTTTCTTTTCTTGACGGAAGCATGGCTCAGCTGCGGTGTCGGTCACGATTAGGTATAGCAACAGTGGCTTTTCCTCGTGGGGAGGGCGAGAGAATCGGAGGACTCACAAGGTATGCTTTATTTTTCAAAGGCATCTTGGCATTACGAGTTCCATTCGATGTCGGCGTTCTTCTTCATCGGCTTGAATATTGGCTCGCACATAGAGGTCAATTGGTTGACGAAGCGGGCGATATATTGCGGGCGGCCCATGAAGCTTTTCACCTCTGTACGAGTTTGCGGTGGTCTCATTTCGATGATAGCTTTGATCTTTTGAGGATCCACCTCGATGCCTCTCGGTGACCATGTATCCCAAAACCTTGCCTCGGCTAACTCCAAATGTGCATTTGGCGGGTTAAGCCTCATTGAGTGTTTTCGGAGGCGATTGAAGAATTTTCTCGGAGTGCAGTGAGGTGTTGTCCGTCGATCCCTTTGAGTGAACGATCATGTCATCGGCGTACACTTCGATCTCTTTGTGGATCATATCGTGGAAGAGGGCGGTTCTTTGCCCGTTGGTAAGTAGCCCAGCGTTCTTTAGTCGAACGGCATTGCGTAGCGATAGGTTCCCAGGGGTTGTGAAAATTTGTCTTTTCTTGGTCTTCTTCGGCCATCTTGATTTGATTGTGGCCGTAGCAAAACCGTCCACGAAGGACTTGACTTCGAAATTGGGTGTAGTGTCTACCAACATGTCGATATTGGGTAGTGGAAAATCGTCCTTGGGACTTGCTTTGTTGAGGTCTCGGAAGTCCACGCAACGGCGTACTTTTCCATTGGCCTTGGTGGCCAGTGACAATATTGGAGAGCCATGTGGGGTACTCGATCACCACGATGAAGCCGACGCGGAGCATTTTTCGATCTCCTCTTTGACTTGTAAAGACCATTCTGGCTTGATTAGGCGTAGCTTTTGCTTGATGGGCTTAGCCTCGGGATTCAAGGGAATCCGGTGCTCTACAATGTTAGGATCTAATCCGGGCATGTCTTGGTAAGACCAAGCGAACACGTCCACGAACTCTTTGAGCAATGCGATCAATGCGTCTTGCTCTGTCTTAGGTGAAGAAACTTCCGATTTGCGTCTCTTTTGGCTCTTGGCGGTTCCCAAATTCACTTTGGTTAAAACCTCCTCGGCGGACTTGGGCCCGGTTTTCTCTCGTTTGACAACATGCTTAAAGATGTGCTTAATGTATTGTTCGTTTAATGTGTACGCTTCTTTATCAAGTGAATCGTTATTAGCTGTTTGTGTGTTAGTTAATTTATCGGTTGTTAAAGATGCAATGAGAGGATACTCGGAAAGATCGAAGCATTCATTAAGAGCATACGGGAATACATTATTGGCAATGAGTTCGTAATCTTCGGCGTGAGGCCATCGGATGACTCGAGAGACTCAAATTCAAAGCTAATGGACTCGGGATGAGTTTTGACACTAGACTCTAGGACTCGAGGGTCGAGACCAAGTTGTTCGATCATGTCCTTTTTCTTTGGCGGTAGGTCGGAGAATGTGGCCCGGTTATTGAGTGGCAATGAGCTTGATAGGAGATGGGGCTTGAAAGGCTTTATGTCACCGTTCCCGATCATTGCTATCACGAGTTATCGAAACAAAATCGATTAGATCTGGCATCTCGATTTCTTCTTTGAAGAAGCGAGGTGTAGCGGTGGTTCGTCCCAAGCATCGTCTGCGGAGTCTCTTGCTTTTGTCTTGGGCATTGCTAGCTCGAATGCGGACTCGTCCCGCTTGTTGAAGGCGGGGGTGTTGACGAGAGAGTTTTCGAATTCTTCCGCCAAGAGGGGTTTTCCCGAACCAAAAATTTGTGAATAGTGGTGGTTGTGGATCCGGCGGGCGGTGTGTCGAGGAATGCTCTTCGGACGGGATTTGGCTTGAGGCCTCTGAATCTTGCCGGAGTTACTGCTGGAGCTTGTCCACGGTTGTCGGCCGGCTTTGTTTGGCGGCGATCGGCTCTGTTCCTTTTACGGATCTTCTTCCAAGTTGCCGGCCTTCCTTGTGAAGTACTTGGTCATGTCGAAGGCTGTGGGACGAAGATCGGAGATTGCGTGCAAGCCTCTTTTGTTATACGTGGAGCGTTTTCGTGCGGCTCGCTTGTCCTCCGCAATGTGTTCGGGAGTAGGAGAGTATCCCGGGCCGTGCGGGAGTATTCTGTTCTTTAATATTGATGATACATTGAGTGCCACGATGGCGTTTTCCCAGGCCAGAGGCCCGGGATGTAGTTCATGTGCTTCATCATTTTCATCGGGGGAGGGATCTTGTCCCAAATCAAAGGCGAGGTCTATGTGGCACACTTGGGCCTTTGGGCTTTCGATGGTGAACCACTGTTAACATCATGCCATCATCGTCGGGTTTGATTTCTAAGACCGGGACGCCGTTGGTATCGGTCCTTTCGGTGACTATCTTTGTCGCCGTAGATGATGGTCATATCTGTTCCTTGGGCGAACTTTACGCAGCGATGGAGAGTGGATGCCACCCCATTGATCGATGTAGCGAGGCGTCCCCAGAATGGCGATGAATGTGATCGGGATGTCGATGACTTGGAAGTGCATCGGGACCATTTGTTTTCCAAACCAAAGGTTCAAGGTGGCTATTCCCAAGGCCGGGCGGGATGTTGAGTCGTATGCCTTGATTGCACAGTCGAGGTTTTAGATCGGTTGCTTTGATCCCTAGCAAATCCATCATTTTGGTGGAAGGACGTTCATGGATGATCCCCATCTACCAACACCCGAGGGAGACGGCGCTCGTCCGGTTGAGCTGTTATGTAGAGAGGCTCGTTGTGGTCGGCCCAAATTTTGGAAGATCGAGTTACGTGAAGGTGATGATATTCTTTGTAATTGACGTTGCCAATCATACGAGCGCTTCATCGGGTGTCAGCGTGATGGGAACCGTAGTGCAGGCCGGGGCTTTCTTCCAACTTGAGCTTGTGCGGGTAAGATGAAGTGAGTAAGGACCAGTGAGATGTTAGCTGAGTGCGCTTGAGGCGTGTTAAGACGGGATCTTGACCTTTGGGTCCGGGGTTTCGGCTTCTTTGGCGTAGGGTCCCTTTTCGGTTCGTGGCTCGGGTATGGCTGGCCTTTTGTCTGTCCGTGGAGGATTCACTTTGGGATTTGGCCAGGAACGATGTCGGAACATTCACCTCTGGACTTGTGGTTTTGCTTGTCTCTCCCGTTTAAGGTGGGAGGAGCACGATTGGCGTAAGGCCGGGCTGCGCATTTCAATTCGTTCCTTTGTCATGGCTTTTCTTGAAGCATCAATAGTGGCTTTGAGATCTTCCCAAGACGGGGTTGGATTATACTGGACCTTCGGGCCTTCGTTGGCGGTGCGAAGCTTCGTCCCAGTGATCATGGAGCAAACATTGCCGTGGCCACTGTGCGAGAACTAGAAGGTGGGGAGATTTCTTTGGAGTAGATGACGTAGTAGTCAAACCTTCCGGAGGGTTCTCGGGGTTCCGGCGTGGGATCACCAGATTCATACCTCTTTTTCGGCTTTTGTTGAGAAGATAGCTTCTTCTTTCGTCGAGGACGGCCCTCGTTCATTGCATCACGGAATTCCATTTCCAGGCACAAGCCTTCTGTCGCAGGCGTCCCACTTGAATGTGTTCGTTGTTCGGCGGTGATGCAGGACCTCGGGGAGGCTGGATGGGCGAGCTTTCCTCTGGAAGGTCTTGTGGCCTTACGTCATAATTGCATGGCTCGTACGAGGGTAACGAGGTTGACTTACGGGAGACAATGAGAGACGTTAGAGGCGTAGGAGCGATCATAGCTTAGGAAGCCCCGGGTAGTTGGGTGGCTAAGGTTCGAAGTGGTGCATGGCACCTTCGATCCGAGCTTGTTGCTCACCTTGACGTTTCTCAATAGCCATGAGGACTGCCAAATTTCTTCCGGTGTTGGGAAATTTCTTGGGGGTAAGGTCCCGTGCTCATCCTTGTTATCCGGCGACTTGGCCATGGGGATTTGACGGTATCTGGTGACGGAGGTGGGAAGAAGGTAGGACCTTCTTTGTTTTGACAGCTTTGGGAGACGGGTTCCGGGTACTCTCGACCACTCTCTGTTAGGCTGGAGGGTGATGGGCAAGGTTTAGACACGGGAATGGCCTAACGGGATAAAAGGGAAAGCTCACGTGGCATGCGGTTTCCGTTTCTTTTATTTTTTGATTTTTTTTTTTGTTGTTTTAATTTACTTAAAACGGCATTTTCTCGAGAATCCTAGGTAGGTTGGAAAAGATTGCTCTTCTTTTTCGCAACTATGCTAGATCTGGGTCGATGGAGACCATACGTGCGGCTATAAGCCCCTCGTTTTGCACACTGTATTTCGACATCCCGGGGTGGACGGCCCAGGCGAGGTCCTATAGTGCAAGCGGTTTCCACCGGCCTAAAGAAAAATCGAACCTAAGGACCGAGCTTTGTCATGTTCGTTTTGATGCGTTAGCCATGTGAATAGTGAACCGAGCCGGCCGGCTGAGTCAAGATCGAGTCAAGAGTTCGGCATGACCTCTCTTTACCTTGCTTGCGCAAGGGATGCGTGACGTTAGGCGTTAGGTGGGTCATATTGTCATGGGCGACGTATCAAAGGCGTGATGACATGGTGTCATGTGAGCATGGATGTATATCGGGACGGAACATCGTGCAGGTGTAGCCGGAAATCAAGATCGAGTCAAGATTTTAGCATGACCTTTCATCGCTTTGCTTGCGCAAGAGGATCTTGAGTTAGAGCCTTGACTCGAAAATGGCCGGCATGGTATATGTATCCGAGGCGCTATGACACGGTAGGTAAAAACCAGCAGAGTACGGACGAGTGTGACTCAAGACTCAAACGTGCGGGGTTGACGCTTGGCTAGGATGGGATGTTTGGAATGATCCGTGCGCGCCCAGAGGCCTAGGAAGACCAAACGGACTGCAACCGAGACCACTCCGGGTTAAGGGTTGTAGTGTGCGGTGTATCCGAGCGGCGGTGCGCATAGTGTGCGGTGTAACCGGCGGCGGTGTGAGTAGAGTGCGGTGTAGCAGAGGCGACGATGCGCGTAGTGTGCGGTCTCTAAAATTCTTTTACGAGTAAAATAGAAATTTTTGAAGAATTTTAAATGTATGCGAAGATGTATATTGATGCATTTTTTTTTGTATTTTTATTTTTTTTGTAAAATACAAACGAAGCACGTGCACACACACACACAACGATTAAAGGAAGGGGTAAAATGAAAGTTTGACCCTCATCATTGTTTTAAAAATCTTTTGTTTTGTTTAAAAGTTTTAAAACAAAATGTCCCCAGTAGTCGCCAGCGAAATTACCGGGATCCGGCTCGCGCGCGATGGTGCCCCCGTGCATCTCGCGTTCGTTATTTGTTCGGGAATGTTCGCCGGATCAGAGGCGGCCTGTCCGCGCCCGGCATCGCTTATTCCGTCTTAGCGTTTTGCGAGGTTGGAGGTGTCTCGGCGTGTTTTGCTTTGTAGAGTCGCCACGCCGTTTTTATTAAGCCCAAAACATTGAAAAAGGGCATCGGTTTAAAGATAAATTTTAAAGCTGTTTTTGTGTGATGAGATTTTGAGTTCGGAGGTCGAGATGACTCCTCGGGAAGAGAATATTAGAATATTAGAGCTCACCGAGTAGCCTCGTAAAACGAGTCTTTCGGATACCCTAATATCCTTTAAAAAGTTGTGTGTGTGTGTGTGTGCTTTTAAAAATGCATCTTTGTATCGGATGTCTACATTGTATTGAAATGTATTGAAATAGAATAGGAAGGAAGCCTTACCAATGTTGGTTCGTGTCTGTCTTCCGCGGGGAATAGTGTTTGAGGTCGGAGTAGCGTTCGGATTGCTTCGGGGATGCCGGTTGTGCTGCGGACGAGTTTCGGCGTGAGTTGAGGTTGTAGGCTGCGTTCGGGCGAGAGGTTCGGCGTGCGTGGGGATCGTCGGGATCACTCGGGCGAGAGGTTCGGCGTGCGTTGTGGTGGCGAGAGTCACTCGGGCGGGATTTCGGCGTGGTTTGGGATCGTCGGTTTGACTCGGAAAGAGCCGGGACAGGGAAAGACCGAGCAAGGCCTCGGAGTACCACGAGGGGCCTCGAGTACCTCGAGAGTGCCTCGGGGCAGCGCGGGAGCGTCTCGGGAGCGCTCGGAGAGGCTTCGGAGCACCTCGAGGGGGCTCGGAAGGCCTCGGAAGGATCCGAAGGGCGGGAATGCCTCGAAAGGGCTTAGAAGGGGAGCCGAGAAGGCTTAGGGAGGAAGAGAGAAGAGGGAGGTGTGAAAAAATGAGGAGGGGAGCCCTCTATTTATAGTCTCGAGATTTGGTGCAAAGAGGTCCGTACGGACCTCGTAGTTATCCGAGGATTTTGGTTTTCCTCGATTTGAGGAATATGCAATGATGGTGAATATTCTGGAAATGATGATGTCCCCTTGCAAAGAGGTCCGTACGGACCATCTTGCATGCAAAGAGGTCCGTACGGACCAAGTCTGCATGGAAACCATCATTTCTCCCGGGATTTGAGGGAATATTGTGGACTTTAAGGGGATTCAGTAATTATGGAAACAAAGAGGTCCGTACGGACCTATATTGCTTTCCGGTTTCACGAAAATTCCCGAAAGGTCCTTTTGTCCCTTTTTATCCCAGGAAGGCTCCTCCCTTGGTTTGGTTGGGGGTTTGAGAGGGTTTTGAGAGGGTTTTGAGTGAGAGAGGTCTTCGAGACTGCGTGGATGAGTCTGCGGTGTTTCCCGTGTGTTTGAAAGGGAGTGATCCAGATTGGGGTACTTACAAGTGCAGAATGCAGCAGTTTGCTGATGCCTGATGTTGGGCCAGAAGTGTCGCACGACTCAGAACACCTGGTGGCAAGTTGTGTCGCGTGACACATGTAGCCTCACTGACAGGTTTTTCCACCCAAGCTTCATATTTGTCTCAAGACAACACCTAGGGAAAGAAAACAGCAGCTCCTCATGAAGTAGACCACAAGTGCAAAGCTAGCCTCAAAGATCAAGACTGTAAAGCGAGCCCCAGAATCTGCACAAAGGATCCTATGTATACACAATCCCTTTTCTGCCTGACAAAGCCTCGGTATGGAGAAATTATCGTGAACTGGATCTGGGGCAGCCCCTGTTTTGATGAAATCCCTGGGGGTATTTGTGAATCCATGAAGCAGACTTCCGAATAAGCTATGGACTAAGTCTGGTGCAGCCCCGGAGTGACAAGTTGCCATGTTAAAGAACAAGGTTAGCCCTCCTTAGTCAAACAGTTATTGGAAAAGACTCGGAGACATATGCCTGCAGGGGCATATCGTTCGAAAAGTGGGAATGAATCCCGATTTTGTGTAACAAACTCGCTTTGGGCTTGACTCTTTTGAGAGAGTATAAGGATGACAAGGTGTGGAAAACTGTATGGAAGCCCCTGCTGACAGAAAGACAGTGTTTGGCTCTATTTTCCTATGATGTAGAAAAAGAAGACTTTTTGAGACATTTGAAAACTTGTGTTATTCATGATGATCACAAGACTGCTTGAAACCCTTTATTGATGTTCGGGTTATTCAACCACTAAACCTGATATGAACAAATATTTTGATTAATCATGAGGAGAAAAACAACAGAGATTAAGAATCAAATTTGGTGAGATGGAAAGAGGATTTGTGTATAGGGACGACCATTGATGAGACCAAACTTTCTGAGATTTTAATGTGCTTGTGACTGGACCATTTCTGGTTGCCTACGTTCCCCTCATGGCGAGGATCTCAGGTCGCCGTAGTTCGGGCAAGTCCCGATTGATAGAGAAGGAATGTGGAGATTCGAGATTTTGGGAACCTTTGAGGATTTTGAGGATTTTTCTCGAGAATTGGAGAGTTGAAGAACATGTCTCCTTGGAGTGTCAATGAAAGACATGAATGCGAAGCCCCAGTGAGGCATTCACGGGAAGTGTTTTGTGGAGAAGAAATGAAATATGCTCACATGAAATGTCAAATGAATTGGATTTGCATAATCTCTGATTGATGGTCTTTTGAGCCGAGATGGATTAGGTTCCAATTTAAGCAAGCAATGAAAATATTAATTTGATTTAGATCTTGATAAAATTAAAGTGAAACTGCTATTTGGTATGAAATTAGAGAGGTCGGCTGGGCTTTTCTGCTGACTGAACCTCTAAAGATGAGAGGTTGGCTTTCAAGGATGTATTTGGGATTTCTAAGGTGACGAAATTGTAATTGCATCTTCAATGCCTCTAAGAATGAGAGGTCGAAGTTGGCTTTGGCTAATGTCAAGGGTAATGGGAGCGTCCTCTAAAAATGAGAGGAGGGCTTGGGATTGATCAAGGTAATGGTGAGGGGACATCCATGTTATCTCTTTGTTTGCTTTGAGACTCCCTTTGAGTAAACAGCTAGATCCTTTATTTTTTTGCTTTGAGAGCATCACTAGGGATGAGAATTTTTCTTGCCTCTCTTTTTCATTCATTCTCTTTTTTTATTTATTTATTATTTTTTTTAGAGTGAGAGCTTTTGCTAGCCGCTAGTATGGATCACTGCATTCCGCCACTCTTGAGCTTGGAGGCGGTCAATCTTCTTTTGAATCATGGGAGCCTCAAGGATAATCTCTCTTTCTTTTGGAGATGGCTAAATGGGGTTTCAAAACATGCCGATCTTGAAATGAAGGGGCATTGTTTAGTGAGGGTGAGGTAATGGTTTTCCTATGGTGAAAGGCTTCAACCGCAATCCTTACCGGATGATCTAAACGAAATTAAGTCTTCATTGCTTGCTTAAACTGATTTGAGAAATATTAATGCAAATCCATTGAGCAACGGAATGCTGAGTAGGATGAAAGAGATGTGACCATATGAGATGCAAAATGGGGAATTGATGAGCCCCAATTTGAGAAGGATATCAATTGATTTTCTCACTCCGACTAATTTAAATATTAATCATTTCAATGCATTAGTGATTGAGTAGCACAAGTGATCATATAGAATAAAATCATTTCAAATAAGTGTAATGTGGTGTGCAAGTGATGTCTCGAGTCTAGAAAGAAGAGAAATAAAGATTTTTATTACTGCAAAAGTAAAACTGGTCCAAAGTGGACTCGACAGACTCATGTTCACAAAAGGGACATTCATTATTGAAATGACAAACAATCTAGACCCTACAAAGACTGACTGACTGCATCAACCTTGGATGGGAGGCCCCTTGGATTCTGCTAATATCACGAAAAAGGATTGGTGACAACGGTGGGGTAAGGACCCTTCTCAATCTTCCCTTCGTCCATAAGCCTTTGAATGAGCAACTTCAGAGGGATGCAGTCATTGGTGACGTGACCGGGATACTGATGGTAGAGGCAAAACTTGCTCGTGTCCAACTTTGGGTTGGGATGATCAGGGATGTAATTTACCAGTGTTTGAACAAGTCCTCTGCTTGCTAAGATTTCAAAAAATTCCTCTATAGGCATCCACACATCATCATAGTGTCGTTTTTCCTTCTTCATCTGAACCGGCTTCGGAGGTGACTCGAGTATTGGCACATGACGAATAGGAGTCAGGGTGGGAATGGAGGACATTTGATTCCAAAGTGGAGCACTAGCAGTCAAATACTGAATCGGTCCCGGATACTGACTCTTCATAGGCGATGAGCTGAAACAATAAGATGAGTCCGTAAATGATCGAGACAACCCTCCTTGAGGCTGAAGTTGATTAGCCGGAAACTGTAGAAATCCTTTTTGATCAAACTGGTTAGGAGACCTGAAAGCACTGGGGATCTCCTCATAAGACCCATCTTCACGCCGAATGACGGCAATCCCTCGGACACACATTGCTTCCACAAATCTAGCATGCGTTTCCCCTTCTCGAGCCCTAGCAGCTTGAATGCTCAATTGAGCCTCATGCTCACGAACCAGTGTGACCTCCAGAGAAGCTCACAACTCAACAATAGACATATCCTTCAAATCCAGCTGACCCGAAGCAGGGGAACCTCCAGATTGGGTGGACAACACATTCTCTGCACCAGACATCTCGGATTCTGAATCAGAAAAATACCACTCGAATACTATAACTATCTCCGTCTCGGGAATGCGAACCAATCGAACGCCGGGAACAGGAGCACACACCCAATTTGTCGTAGCTGTAGAGGTAAATAGGTGTTGATAAGGTGGTAGAGGATAGACCTTTGAGAAGGTATGGGAGAGGGAAGAATGGGAAATGAGACGGACTCGTGCAAGCATTTTATTCGCGTTCAAGTAGAAATTAGTGTCTTTTAAGTCCTAGGAATGATTGGAAAAGGATAAACCTTTATTCTCGCAATCTAAACCTCGGGGGAACCTAGGGACGCAGCATTCAAAAATATACAAAATGCATTGATTAAAAAATAATAATAGGCAATAATACCTAAGTAAAACTGAAGCACTTATGGAACGGACAAGCAGTCCAAATTTCTGGGAAAAATTGGGCAGCATGTCGGGTATTCCTGAAGAAATTCAAGGAAAAATCCGGCATGACCTCTCGTCGGTGCACGTTGATAATGCGGCATGATCTCTCGTTAGAACATGTCGTGAGAGCGACATGTCCCTACGTGAAACCATGCTGCGTTGGCAACATGCCCATTTGTGCTAGGTTTTGGGATAAGTATGGAAGTCTATTATAGATTTTGAAGCAATTCAATTAAGCATATTTGAAAATGTTGTGTCAAAAACCAACCGTTGGGTAAGCCTAAAAAAGTGTGGTTCCACCTATGATGCGCTAGGGGGAAAGGATTGATATTAAGCGCTCAAGCGTAGGCGACATACATCACCGTCCGTGATGCCGTCAATCGCACCAAATGGGCTCTAAATCTAGTCATGTAGTGTGCGGGTGACTAAATTCCTTTATTTTCGAATAAGATTTTTTTTTTGTTTTGAGTAAGATTAATAAAGAAAACACCATTCACACCCTAGAATCCAACAGGGTACAATAAGCAACAATCACAAACCGATCAAAGGACTGCCCTCAATCAAACTTGAACAATTCTGCAAACTGGCCAACATCTGTCGCGTGACACAGGACAGACTTGGCTAAGTGTCTCGCACAACTAAGAAGGCCAGTTTTCCAGAACCAAAAATAGAGCAACCTCAGCCTCCAAACATTGCAAACATTAAAACTATGGCACCCCTCAGAATAACAAGACAGGAACCAAAACAAAAAGCAAGGCAATCAACGCAAGATATATATATATATATATATATATATATATATATATATATATATATATATATATATATATATATATATATATATACATATATATATATACATACATACATATATATATATATATATATACATATACATATATAAGTCACACACATGTATATATATATATAAGTCACACAACAAAGAACACGACGAATGAATGTGAAGGATGTTAAATGAGAACGAAAGCTTGACCCTCTTTTTTGAAAACAAGTTTCAAATATCCCCAGCTGAGTCGCCACTGAACATACCCTGTATGAAAAAATGTTAATATTTATTTGTTTGGAAAATAGGACGGGAGATATGTAAAAGTGCATTAAATGGAGTCACCATGCCATGTTTAAGAGGTACACTTTGAAAAACCTTTTGAAATTAGAGAAAGGGTTCGGGGGTCAGGTTACGTGTTGGGAAGAACCGAGAGTTCACCCAACACGCCTCGTAAACGAGTCTTTCTATGAAAATAACATCCAATTCATTCATAAGTGTGTGCAAATATGTGAGACAAAATATGATAAATATGCTTTGCTTTTATTGATAAACTGAGAGGGAAACAACTTGTGAACCACTTGGTATGGGAGGCCACGTCCCAATTACAATGATGATTGAACAGAGATTACAAGTGAAATGAACCTTTTGCAAGGGGCTACTTATGTCGCACGACCCAGGACACCACATGTCAAGTTGTGTCGCGTGACACTAATAGCCACCTTGCAGAGGTTTTACAAGGCTTAATTACAGAAACATCAAGTAACTATAATATCAAATTACATCATGGATTGATCTCAAAGAGTATAGAAGTTAACAAACGACATTCAAGAGGGTGTGGTTATGAGAGATCCACACTCTCTTGATGAACATGCACAATTACATCAAATTTATCTTATAAACCAAGCAATAAAATGGAACACATAAAGATCTACAGCATTAGAGACTTAAACAGAGAGATTGCGGTCATATATCATTAGCAGCTTGTGCATGAAATCATGGAGAAGATGGAGAGAAATATAGAGAGGGAGAGAAATCTTTACCCTTGTAGTCCACTTTCCCTATACCAAGTCGGTATAAGGAACCTTCTAATCAACTTCTGAATGAGGATTTAAGCTCAGGAACTAGGGAAGATTGGATCCTCAATGTGGGTGTGAGTATATAGAGAAGAGCTTGAGTTATTTGTGAGGAGGTGTCAACCAAGAGAGAATTTGGTGTGTGTTTTGAGTGTGAATGAGGTGAGGAATGAGGTTCTGGAGAGATTTTGGCAGAGTGACCTTAGGGAGGCTAGAAGGGATCCAGAAATGAGAGGGGAAGGGTGTATTTTATAGCTGCATGGGAAGTGGCAACTTGTGTCGCACGACTGAACAAAGATAACCGTTTTCCTTCTAGAAACCTGCAAGGTGGCAGCCTGGACTGATCGACATGGCTTGTTGTGTCGCACGACAGAAGGAATCATAACCGTTTTCCTTCCAGAAACATGCAAGGTGGCATATTCTGGACCTTTCTTGGGTTAATTCCCTATAGGTCCAACCTGTATAATTCCTCATAGGTCCTTCATGAAAAAAGGACAAAAAGGCACTTCCTTAGCAAGAAACTTGTAAAAAGCTCCCGGAAGTCTCGGAATGGACCGGAAATTTACCAAAACACCCCCTAGTGTACTTTTATTGTGTAAAATACACTTTATTGGGTCGCAAATTGGATTGGGGTACTCACAGAAGGCAGCCTTCCACGCAACAGGAGGGGTATATTGCTACACTAAGATGCCATTTAGGTTGAAGAATGCTGGAGCAACTTATCAGAGAATGGTGAGCCGAGTCTTTGCTAGTCAGATTGGCCGAAACATAGAGGCCTAAATCAATGACATGATCATCAAAACCAAGTTTGGTCGTCATGTGGCCGACCTAAGGGAAACATTCGCCAATCTGGGAGCAAATGACATGAAGCTGAACTCGAGTAAATGTGTATTTGGGTTAGCAGCAGGCATGTTTTTGGGTTTCATGGTATCATAGAGAGGTATTGAATCCAATCCAGAGAATATCAAGACGTTAAAGGAAATGCAGGAGCCTACGTGCATCAAGGAAGTTCAACGCTTAAATGACGGGATTGCCGCTTTGGGTCGCTTTATAGCCATGTCGGCTGAGAGGCCTCTCCCCTTTTTCAAAACTTTGAGGGGGACGAAAGCCTTTGAGTGGATGCCCGAATGCTCCTTGTCGTACCAACAGCTCAAAGAATACCCCGCCACTCCTCTATTGCTTAGTAGCTTGATTCAAGGGAAAAGTTTGTACCTCTATCTATTTGCTGGAGATCGAGTTGTAGCTGCAGTTTTGGTTAGAGAGGAAAGTGGCATCCAAAAACTAGTTTATTATGTCAGCAAGGCCTTGTCCGACATAGAAGGAAGATACTCCAATGCAGAAAAAGTGGCCTATGCCCTAGTAATAGTATCAAGGAAGCTACGAGCTTACTTCTCCACCCATCCCATTGTTGTGTTGACTAATGCTCCATTGAGAAAGATACTACATAAGTTTGAAAGCTCAGGTCGACTACTCAAATTGTCCATAGAGTTGACATAGTTCAACATCGAGTATAGGCATCGAAAAACCTTACAAGCCCAACCTCTGATTGACTTTTTGGTCGAGCTTACGTTCACCAAAGAAGACAACACAAAGACATCTCCAAAAAAGAGCTTGAAAGGTAAGGAACCATCAAGCCAACAGTCAGCAAGTTTGCCCGATGATTGCTAGAGAGTTTACTTAAACGGGACAACTACAAAGAATGTTAATGGGGCTGGAATAGTCTTGATCGAGACAGAAAGTGGTAAAGCATTTGAAGCGGCTTTAAGGTTCAAATTTCAAGCCTCCAACAACCAAGCCGAGTATGAGGCCTTGATTGCAACAATTTAGTATGCAAAATGCTTTCGGGCGACCAAGATCATGCTTATTGTGACTCCTAACTGATTTTGCATCAAGTCAAGGGAGAATATGAAGTGCTTAATCCAGTTCTGATCAAATATTGCGAGCTAGTGAAAAGACTGATCCAAGACTTGGAATTTTGGGAAATCCAGAGGGTAAGCCGTGAAGAAAATGAATTGGCCAATCTACTCTCCAAGTTGGCCACTTCAGACGAGCAGCATAGTCAACCAATCTCATACTTAGAGCATCCAACATACAAAAGAGTTCATGTTCTATGCTCGGTCAACAACTTTAAGTGTTGGATCGATGAGATAAGAGCCTACATCGAAACAAGCGAGCTACCAGAAGACGAGCAGAAAGCTAGAATGATAAGGAAGAAATCCCCTAGGTTTACTATACATGGGGACTCCTTGTTCAGAAGGTCCTTTATCAAACCATTGTTGAGGTGTGTTCATCCTCTAGAGGTCTCTCAACTCTTTTTTGAAATACATAGTGGAATATGTGGAGGACACCTGGCGCCAAAACTTTGGCAGACAAGATACTTACATTGGGGTATTATTGGCCTCATCTAAGGGAAGACGCTCACGAGTTTATGCAGAAGTGTGACAAGTGCCAAAGATATGCTGACCTACGAAGACTCCCAATGATCGAGCAAACACATGTAGTTGCAGTTTGCCCATTCGACATGTGGGGAGTATATTTGATCGTACCCTTCCCACCCGCCCGAATAAATTGCAAGTACGTGATCATGGCTATTGAATGCTTCACCAAGTGGATCGAAGCAAAACCTTTGGCAAAAATAACAGAGGAAAACACCATCAACTTCATCCATGATTACATTTGGTATAACTTTGGTGTGCCGCACTCAATTGTTTCTGACAACGGGCTACAATTTTCGACAACTTTTGAGACAGAGATGAAAAGAATAGGAGTCAATCACTGGAAGTCATCAGTCGCCTATCCCCAAGGTAATGGGAAAGTAGAAGTAGCCAACAAGTTAGTGTTGACAGCCCTAAGTAAGGGCCTAATAGGATGAGCTGGTTGATGGTTGGACGAACTTCCCCTCGCTATTTGAGCAGTCCCCACAACCAACCGGGGGCCCACTAGGGAAACCCCATCTGCCCTTACATTTGAGTCGGAGGCCATGGCACCTTCCGAGATACAAATTCTTACAACAAAGGTAGCTTTGTTTGATCAAAATCAAAATAACTCCAACAGATTGATCAACCTAGACCTTCTGGAGAAAAAACGGATGACTGCCAAACTTTGGATGGTCAATTACAATCAGAAAAGCAAGGGGTATCATGACAAGAAATTCAAAAGGAGGTCGTTCAATGTGGGGAATATGTCTTACGGATGATCGAGATAACTGGAAGGAAAGCCGACCAAAACAAGTTGTCTCCTAGCTGGGAAGGCCACTACATTATCACAAGGGTTGTTAAAGAAGGAACCTACATGATTGGCCATCCGAGGGGCGACGAGCTGAAGCATCCTTGGCATGCTACCCACTTAGTTAAATATTATTTCTGATTGAACTCTTTGTACAACTATCTACCGCATAAATGAAAAGGGGTTACCCCCAAGATGTTTTATTTACATTACTATATTATATTTGCAACATATTGAATTCAGGTCGAACCCTTGGTCGATCTCGAAATATTAAACAAGTTTGACTAAAACCTTATTCAACTTCGTTCTTAAACATGTTCGACTAAAACCCTAGTCAACTTCGTTCTTTACCAAGTCCGACTAAAACCATAGTCAACTTCGTTCTTAAACAAGTTCGACTAAAACCATAGTCAACTTCGTTCTTAAACAAGTCTGACTAAAACCTTAGTCAACTTCCTTCTTAAACAAGTTTGACTAGAACCTTAGTCAACTTCGTTCTTAAACAAGTTCGACTAGAACCTTAGTCAACTTCATTTTTAAATAGGTGTGACTAAAACCTTGGTAAATCTCATTTTGAATATTGATCCGACTAAAACTTTTGTCGATCTCTCACACATGCTAGTTCGACAATAAAGTAAAGACTGAGGGATCAGACAAAAGTGATTCAAATCAACTGGCATATGAATGGTATGACCCCCAAAAGCGGCCAAGACTTACCAAAGTACAAAATATTGCAAGTTAAAGATGCCTCCCAAACTGGGCCAAGGCATGAATAAATGAAAAATTGTTTGAGATTTGTTCATTACAAAAGCAAAAATTAAAGGTATTAATCTTCCTGGTCATCCTCATGGTGCTCCTCCTGATTTTGCCCCTGCGCCTGCTGCTGTTGCTGCTCTAGATGCTCTACTTCATCAAACATTTAGTCCTGAGTAACCTCATCATCTTCATCAGCTTCTTCAACATCTTCTAGCTATTGAAGTATCACATTGAAGTTTCTGGGCTCAACAGCGAGAGCGACCCAATGCTCTAGCTCGTCCTCTGTATCTTGTTTGGCTATGACTGCCAAATCATTTTCATTATAGCATACAAGGTGATGGCCAGTACGAGCTACCTCATCATTGAAATCTGCACAAGCCCATTAGGCTAACTTCTCAACTGGTAGATCGATCGTGGGATCGACAAGGGCGCTCCTAGCCTGGTGTTGGCATCCAACATCATAGAAGTCCCTAGCTCGGGACACTATGTTGTTGTAGCACTCATCGCTATTTTTGAACTGCTCGACGAAAGCCTTCTCCCTAGCTACAGCATTTTCCTCCGACTTGGCCCGGGCTGCCCGTTAGCCCTCGCTCATTTTGATCATCAGATTGTTACAGTCTTGGACCTGAAGAGGAACGATTTGTTCCTTAGCAGTCTTCAGGGAAGCCAAAGCATCATCCCTCTCCTTCTCAGCACTAAAATGGGCAGCCTGCAGAGCTCGACATTGGGAGTTAGTGTCCTTCAGCTTTTGCCTAAGCTCAGCAGCCTCCCTTGCTTTTCTGGAGTTGTTGGCGGAGGCTATTTGCTCTTTCTCCTAAGCAGCTCTCGAACTGCATTTAGCCGGCTCGGTCAGGGCAAGGGACTACACAACAAATAGAAGACAGTTAGAGAAATGACGACCAAAGTAATGAAGATCAAACAAAATAAAGAAATAGTATACAAGTGGTACCTCGAAAGAAAGAAGGTCGGACCTATCACTAAACTCTTCAGTTATTAGCCCCACCTCCACAAAATGGGCCAACAAATCCCTATCAGCTGCCCTCCTCATAATAATTTGTCCCAAACCCAGCTCGGGATATTCGCAACTCAAACTGTTGATGCCAGTGAGGGGAGGTACATCACTCGTCTTCTCGACAACTGCATGCACCTCTTCCTTAGCCGGCCTAGTAGCTGGTCCTCCTCAGTCTGGTTGAGCTCTTTGACCTCCTCATCCAGATCCATAATCTTTTGGGGAGTTTGCCCCGCAGATCCTTGTCGATCTTCGGAGCCTGACTCAAGCTCGGTTCACATATCGACCTCCCTCTTTCCCCCATAAACTTCCGCGTGGGATTGTTGCTCAATAGGATCAACTTGCACATCCCCATCAATGAGGATTATTCCAACTCCTTCCTTGGGGAGCAAGGCATTTCAATCCATTGCCTCTTTTTGCCTGCTAGCCCGAACATTGGCTGCCCCATGGGCCTTCTTATTCTTTCTCCTTTCACCCAGGTCTACGTTCCGATTCATTTGCGCTTCTTGTTGTGTATAGTTAGCAAAGAAGTATGCGAGGTAAGCGAGGAAAAAATTACAAAAGCAACAGTACAATTACTTAACCGCCATAATGTAATAGGCCACTGCAGTGCCCCGATTTCTTTTTGCAAAAATGACATTGGGACTCAAACCTTTCCCTCTCATGAATTACCCAATCCGGGTACCTAAGGCTTCTTTTGATTGGAACTAAGGGATCTATCTTACCTTCCCCACCTAACATCATCCCTGCCTGGATGAATAAGTCTTTGTCCAACCCTATGGTGACCCAGCTAATGGTGCTCCTCCGAGCTACCAATGTCAACCTACAAGTGAGCTCATCACTCCACTCCGGGACCCAGTAATCCTCCTCCTTCATCGGCTCAGAGTCTACTTCAGGCAAGGGGAACTCCCATCCCTTCCTACTTTCAGCCAATATCATATGACTATTCAGCCCAGAAACCTTGTCGGGCAAGTTGATAAATAGTTTTGGGGCTTTGGCTATGGCAGGTGTACTTATCCCAAAGGTCTTCTCGTTCATCACAACTTTGAAGAACCTTCTAAAAACATGCATACACAGCTTGTACCCCATAAACCTGCTCACCATAGCAAAACATACTAGCACCCTAACTGTGTTGGCGCCCAATTGCATGGGAAGAGCGGCCAAACACTCAAGGAACTCACAGATGAAGGGGTAAAGAGGTAGGCGTAGACCGGCCTCAAACTGGCCGTAGTAGAAGGCTACATTGGCTTTGGTCATTCCTCAATGGATCCAAGATTAGGCCTTCCATTGCCTCTTAGTGATGTGGGACAGCTGGAAATCAGAACGGGGCACCTGAACGAAGTTTTGGAGGATCTTAATACGGGATTCAGCATTCTTCCTCCTTATAGCTGGCTTAGGGGCCACATACCCCATTTCATTGCTACCTGGCACCATGGTTGAGAAAAATTTATCCACGATGTTGCCTGAGGAGGAGCTTGATGAGGTAGAAGAAGGTGCTTGTTGAGCCGCCATATCTATAGAAGACACAAAAACAGGGAATCAGACCTAGTTAAACTATGTTCCGAGCTATCTAGGAGCGACCTTGATTCCCCTTGGAATGCTAACCTCTCTGTAGGAAAAGGGGGTTTATTGGACTTGATATAAAAGATAATGAGGTGGTCTATCAACTTATTGAAGAGACTGAAACGAATAATCCGTGGATCATCCGCCTCCAAATCCCCCATTCTCTCACCTGCTGGAAATCATATCTCGCCATAAAACAAGATCAACCTATCTAAGATGGTGATACACTCCTCTTGGGTTAACTCTCTCTATGGGCCATCTAGTCTCTTGTATATTCTAAGCTTAACGCATTTATACCAATACCTAACTCCTAGCTCGAAGCCAAAGGTCTAAGGCATGGTGGAACGAAAAGGGGAAAATCAAAATCAAACCTAAAGAAGAGAAAATGGAAGGGTACCTTGTAGATTTTGGGAAAGGAGGAACCGAACGGTGTAGCGGAAGTCTCAAAAGGAGCTGGAAAATCGCTTCTTTCTAATTGCTCTTGCTGGGTTTATGAATATTCGAAGATGATAAAGTTTGAAAAGGAATATAAGCCTTTCTTTTATACACCTCCTTTTCCATACCTGGATTGGAAAGGGTGGGGGAAATAACCGTTCATATGTCAGAGTAAATGCTCAATTACAGTTCCCAATTCAGTTGTCCAATCGCCAGAACACCCTATTAAGGGAAAAATTACAGCGCATTAAACTGCGTATCCAATCGCCAAAAGTCAATCATCGAGAGCGACCTACTTCTACCCAGTCGACCCTTCATTGACACACTACGTATGTCATAACTATTTTTCCATAAAGTGGGCCCACAAAATGGCAATAATCCTTTCGGTCCACCATCATGGATCAGTCGACCTAGCTAATTGTCCGACCATCTCTGATCCCGACCTAGCTTCGTCCGGCATACGATCTCCTACTTGAACAATCTCTGCCCAGCTAATGCACGAAGTCAGGTCGAAGTCGAATACTCAGGCGACCTAGACCAAGCAAACGCGTGTGCTTACCCACGTCGAATTCTTAACCGTTTCCTACAATCTCAAAAACCGTTACGCCAGCATGATCTCCGTGATCTAAGAGATTCGTAAACATACTATATCACCACTATATATACCAGACAACATATAATGTAAAAAGGTAATGAAATCTTTACTATTTGATATTTAAGTCGTTCAATACAGTTTTATACAAACTTAACATTATATCTTATTATCACGACGCATGTTATTAGCCGTAGATAAATTCGGCTAGTCGTTTATTCGTGATTTCAGATTATAGTAGCTGTAATACAACCTATTGTTGTACTAATTCTGATCTAAATCCACTACAAGAAAACTGACAGATACTGACGGAAATTAGTGACGAAATAGCAACGACCTGGGGTGAAAAACAAAAAACGAAATTAGGACGAGATTACCGACGGATTTAGTGACGGATTTGCCGACGGATTCCATTTCGTCTCTAATTCGTCACCATTTTGGCGCCAAAAATTTGCGCACTTTTTTACCGACGGATTTATGACGGAATGGCGACGGATATTTTTACCGACGGATTAGAATCGTTGCTAAATTATTTAAAATAATTATTAAATTTATATTTTAGGTTAGCGACGGATTAGTGACGGATTTAATTACCGACGGATTAAAATCCGTCGGTAAATTAATTACATATTATTACCGACGGATTTGAGTCGTTGCTAAACTATTTAAAATAATTATTAAATTTATATTTTAGGTTAGCGACGGATTAGTGACGGATTTAATTACCGACGGATTAAAATCCGTCGGTAAATTAATTACATATTATTACCGACGGATTTGAGTCGTGGCTAAATTATTTAAAATAATTATTAAATTTATATTTTAGGTTAGCGACGGATTAGTGACGGATTTAATTACCGACGGATTAAAATCCGTCGATAAATTAATTACATATTATTACCGACGGATTTGAGTCGTTGCTAAATTATTTAAAATAATTATTTAATTTATATTTTAGGTTAGCGACGGATTAGTGACGGATTTAATTACTGACGGATTAAAATCCGTCGGTAAATTAATTACATATTATTACCGACGGATTTGAGTCGTTGCTAAATTATTTAAAATAATTATTAAATTTATATTTTAGGTTAGCGACGGATTAGTGACGGGTTTAATTACCGACGGATTATAATAGGGTATAGGGTATACCCTATACCCTATACTCTATAGGGTACAGGGTATACTCTATACCATATACCCTATGCCCTATACCCTATAGGGTATACCCTATGCCCTATAGGATATACCCTATACCCTATACCCTATAGGGTATACCCTATACCCTATAGGGTATACCCTATACCATATACCCTATGCCCTATACCCTATAGGGTATACCCTATATCATATACCATATAGGGTATACACTATACCATATACCCTATGCCCTATACCCTATAGGGTATACCCTATACCCTATGCCCTATAGGGTATACCATATACCCTATAGGGCATAGGGTATAGGGTATACCCTATACCATATACCCTATAGGGCATAGGGTATAGGGTATACCCTATAGGGTACATGGTATAGGGTATAGGGCATAGGGCATAGGGTATACCCTATACCATATGCCCTATAGGGTATAGGGTATATCCTATAGGGCATAGGGTATAGGGTATACTCTATAGGGTACATGGTATAGGGTATATGGTATAGGGCATAGGGTATAGGGTATACCCTATAGGGTACATGGTATAAGGTATAGGGCATAGGGTATAGGATATATCCTATAGGGCATAGGGTATAGGGTATACCCTATAGGGTACATGGTATAGGGTATAGGGCATAGGGTATAGGGTATACCCTATACCCTATGCCCTATAGGGTATATCCTATAGGGTATAGGGTATATGGTACATGGGCATAGGGTATAGGGTATACCCTAAACCCTATAGGGTATACCCTATACCCTATAGGGTATACCCTATAGGGCATAGGGTATAGGGTATACCCTATGCCCTGTACCATATACCCTATAGGGTATACCCTATAGGGTATACCCTGTACCATATACCCTATAGGGTATATGGTACAGGGCATAGGGTATACCCTATACCCTATGCCCTATAGGGTATACCCTATAGGGCATAGGTTATACCCTATAGGGTACATGTTATAGGGTATAGGGCATAGGGTATAGGGTATACCCTTTACCCTATGCCCTATAGGGTATAGGGTATATCCTATAGGGCATAGGGTATAGGGTATACCCTATAGGGTACATGGTATAGGGTATAGGGTATAGGGTATAGGGTATAGGGTATAGGGCATAGGGTATAGGGTATACCCTATACCCTATAGGGTATACCCTGTACCCTATAGGTTATAGGGTATACCCTATAGGGTATACCCTATAGGGCATACCCTAAACTTTATAACTTATTCTCTATATCCAATATCCTATACCTACACTTTATCCCCTATACCCTATAGTTTTTTTTTTTATTTTTTATGAATATAAATAAATATTTTCACATTTTTTAGTATTGAAGTTTTTTTCGAAATGTTATATAAAAAAAGTTAGAAAAAATATAAACTAATGAAATTATATAATATAAAAACATTTACTTTTTTGATATTATGTATTATTACTAGTTATTATTAATATTATTATTAAGTTGTATTATTAATTATATAATAATAATTATTAATATATTCAATTATTTAATTGAATAATTAACAATAGCATCATTATTAGTATTATTATTAAGTATTATTACTAATATTTTTTAAAGAAATAAAAGTATATAATATAAAAATATTTATTTTTTTGATATTATGTATTATTACTAGTATTATTATCAAGTATTTTTTTATCAAGAACTTAAATATTTTTTATCTAATATTATTTATATTTTGAATTATTTCTATTTACTATCATTTCTTTAAAAAAACATAAATAATAGTTTTTTATATAATAATTAATGAGTATAATAATTAATATTATTATTTTTCTTTTATATTCACATGAAACACATATATTCACATAAATCACTAGTCAATCTAAATCTTAACCATTAAATACATCACAAACAATTAAATCTAATAGTCCAAATTTCATTTAACAAAGCACAACACATTTTTATTTGATTGGCTTACAAATGTTCACATGGATTGAGCCCCCAACACAATCTAAACCATTAACTCATATACATCCAATGATCCAAAATCATTCCAACAAAACCATGAGGTTTTCTTTCTTCCTTCCTTATTTACTAACTCCCTCATCTCTCTCTCTCTCTCTAAATGTTGAGAACGGCTCTCCCTCTTCCCAATCTCCATCTACCGCCCCCTCCCATTCCGGTAACCACCACCCAACCACCCATCTCGTCACCAGCACCACCCCACCCCACCCCTTCTCGCTATCTCACCCACCAACGCAGCCGCCTCCGCCATTGCCGTCTAACCGGTCGTCATGAGACTGCCGATATCAACACTTTCTTATGGGGTGTTGCTAACCGTGGTGCATCAATCCGTGTTGGCCGTGACACGGAGAGGGAGGGGAAGGGATACTTTGAGGACCGTAGGCCCGCCTCAAACATGGACCCCTACGTTGTCACCTCCATGATCGCAGCAACCACTCTTCTGTGAAGATCATCATGCTGCTGCTGATTGATGATTTTCAATTCTTACTTTAGCAAAATTTGAAAGTTAATTGGGAAAGGACCCTTCTTTCTTTCTTCCTTCATATTCTTAGGGTAGTTTCTGTCTGGTCCTGGTAGTTGTTTTTTCTTCTTATTTATGGCCTGCTTTTCTTCAATTTCTCTCTTTGTATTTTGCAATGGACAAAGCTTATGTGATTTGCTGCTGTAGTGGACCACCTTGTGATTTTTCATTCAGTGTGAAAAGTAAATCATATTTATTGTCAATAACGTTATGAAGGGTTCAGTTTTACGAAAAAAAAAGAAAAAGGAGGAGGGTGTGTAAAGGGACTGATTTGAGAATAAAATATGTTAAGGGATTGATTTGACAATAATAGAACTTAAGGGTCTGATTTGATAATAATAGAATTTAAGGGACTGATTTGACAATAATAGAACTTAAGGGACTGATTTGATAATAATAGAACTTAAGGGACTGATTTAAAAATATTTACAAAAACTACATATATATATATATATATATATATATATATATATATATATACTCCCTCCGTCCCACGTCATTGTGAACCATTTTTTCGGGCACAATAATTAAGAAATATTATTAAGATAATGAAAATGTGTGGTAGGAAATGAAGAGAGAGAATGAGTGGGTGGGGTAGGTGAATATAAAATAATAAATTTATTTCCATTTTTGGCAATTTGCATTCACGTGGGACGGACCAAAATGGAAATAAGTTTGCATTCACGTGGGACGGAGGAAGTATATATATGTATATATATATATATATATATATATATATATATATATATATATATATATTTAATTATTTTTTAAAATATATTTATATAATATTGTCAATATAAAATGCAAATTTAGCGACGAAAATATTCGTCGGGAAAGCCTTCAATAAATTGGCATATAAAAAAATATTGATTTTTTTAATTAATAATAGCAACGGAATGATCCGTCGCTAATCCGTCACTAAATTGGTCCAAAAAATAAAACGATCATTTAAATAGCGACGGATTAATCCGTCGGCATAATGCTTTAAATTGGTCGTTTATTTTACGAAATTATCAACGGATTTTAAAACAATAGTGACGAAAAAATCCGTCGCTAAATCTGATTGAGAACCGTCGGTAATCCGTCGAAAGATTTACCGACGAGCGTTTTACCAACGGAATTTTTTCGTCAGGAATCCGTCACTAAATTGATTTAGTGACGGATTTTTGGCATTTAGTGACGGATTTTTCAGTCGGTAACTGCCGTTTTTCTTGTAGTAGTGGTCGTTTTCTTCATCATCAATTATAAAAACTGATTTTTCCTATGATTTTAACTTTAAGTTCATCTATTTTAACATGCAAATTTAGTGAATTAGTTTTCAGACCACTTTTCTTAATATACACAATTAATCAAATGTTGCTATTTTGTTTGTAGGAAATAGTGCTTTGGACGAGGGAGTTCTAGTGATCCAACCAGTCTGAATTTTTAAAGCCATTATATAAAAAATTGTGTTTCTAACATTTTGAGTGAATGACAAATCCACACAACTTATTATCATATTTGTTACATTAAATGTAATATATTATTAATTAACAGTATAATGTAATGTATTTCCTTCGTTCCAAAATGTTTGTCTCATTTGACTTTTTTGTTGATCTTTGACCACAAATATATGACAATTTAATTATGTTCATGAAATTCTAAAAATTCTTATTGATTCACCATTAATAATATTATCAACAACCAGGGCCGACCCTGTTGCAAATGAGGCCCTAGGCCAAGTTTTTAGGTAGTCCTTCATTACAAAGCCCAAATAAAAAGAATTGGATAAAAATATCAAAAGTGGAGGATTCCATGGTTTGATCCCTGGTGGCCTAGCAGCTTAGAGGAGGCCCTTAACCACTAGAAGAGGTACTGTTTTGTGACATTTTGTGGCCCTAAATTATACTAATATTTTTGGTGGCCCTAGGCTGAAGCCTCACATGTCTTGCCTCAGGGCCGGCCCTGTCAACAACAACTTTTAAAATTTCATGAACAAGATTAATCTCTCATAAATTTGTGGTCAAAGTTCAACAAAAAAGCCAAATGGGACAAATATTTTAGGACGGAGGGAGTACTTTTTTCAAGTTGTTATATTTAATGCAATTTTACAATATTTAATAACACTTTAATGAAAAAAATATGCAACTTACTATCAAGTTTAATGCATTATTTGTAACTCAATTAAAAAGTACTCCCTTCGTCCCTAAATGTTTGTCTCATTTCCCCTTTTCCTTTGTCCCAAAAAGTTAGTCTCATTTTCAAAATTAAAGCTTCAAAATTACTAAATTTTCAAAACTTGTAACATTTAGGGACGGAGTATTACATAACGGTCGTGTATATTATCAATAATTTTCAAAGCGTTCGTAAAAATAACCAAAATTAAAGCTTCAAAATCACTAAATTAAATTGTTTGAAAAGTCAAATGGGATAAACATTTAGGAATGGAGGGAGTATGTTTTACTATGTTGTAAAAGAAAATGTTATCTTTGGTGTAATGTAGAGTGTAGTAACACAAATTTGTAATTATACCCATTTTTGATATGACAATTCATTTTATTCCACTAATTTCTGACACTTGAAATGAGTTTTAGTTGATCTTCATACTATCTATAAATTGAAAGTTTCGTGTAGCTAGGAAACTTAATCACGCAACAGGCAAAGGATGTGAGTACAGATGTGTCTCACAACTGTCCACACATCCACAGATAATGCAGCTGAATAAAGTAATTAAAAACAAATTAATTACAATAACTCAAGAGTTATTTACGCTTACTGATCTGTGTGATCAGCAAACTAGGCTTACGCCCAAAAACTTTTCACTATAAAAACTTTTGTTTCTTACAAAAACAAATAAGTGAAAAACTAAAATATGAAAATACTAAACAAGTTCTAATCACCTTCTACGATATGAACAACTCCCCTTTCCCAAGTAGGACCTATTCAATCAGAAGTAAAACAAGAGAACTTTATGAAAACCTAGATGTGAGTTACGGATGTAAGCTCACAACCTAAAATCAACAAGGTCGAATGCTATGAAGTATGTGTATTTTTCTCTCTAAAATCCGTAGCTTCTCATGTGTTGAATGCCTTGTATTTATAGTGCACCATTATGAAGATCTTCATGCAATCGACCTCTTCCTTTGTGAGAATCCTTTTCCTATATGAAAACATAAAACACACTCACAAGGAAATCAATTATTAGTAGGTTAGTCCTAATATAAAATTATATACATAAATAAAAGATATTTACTATATTTACAATTCCTAGTCAAAGTAGAATATTTATAAATCTCCATGAAAGTCTCAAAATCTTCTTACCATAATAGAAGTCAAATTAAATAAGAAAACAAGTAGTTCCCTACAAAGCTCACGCTTTCAATCTCCCCCTATTTTGGACTTTCTGGTCAAAACCAAAGATTTATAACAATCACATTATTATGACCACAGAATATAAGAAAAAAAACATAACTCCCCCTGAATGGATGTGTGTCCAGATGTGTATACACATCCACACATAAAAACTGCAAAACAAAATTAGAGCAGAACACCAGCAGTTCATTAAGCAAAAACAGAAATCATTCAGCAATGTCCTAATTAAAATATTACAAACCATTGTTTAGAAACTAACAAACTAAAACAGAAATAAACTAAAACAGAAAATTAAAGATTTTCTTTAACAACCATCATAGCAAAGCAACCAAAAAACTTTTCTCCCCCTAAATTAAAGTTTAAAATGTCTCCATTTAAAACCAGCTACAGCTTGAGCAGCAGCAACAGCAACAGCACCATCCCACTTTTCATTTTCAGAGCTATCTCCCACTTTTTGACTAGAAAGCTTATCATGCCATCTAATGAGATTATCCCTAAGAGCTTTCAAATTGTTGGCATGGGCAATGGAGGCTTGAGCTTGAGCTTCTGCAGCTATAATTGCAGCATCCAGATCCTTCATCTGAGCAACAAAATTTTCTTCAGATGTGGCTTCAGATGTGTCCACATCTGGCATACCAAGCTCAGGAACAGTACCCAAAGGAAGATCCACATGTCTTTGCTTAGGGTCAAGCAGGGTTTTGGATTCCTTAAACAGAGCAAAATTTTCAACAATTTCTTCTCCTTTTTCAGGTTTCACTCCATTGGCAATAAGAATTTGAGAAATCAAGGAAGGATAGGGTAAAGACCATTTCTTTGATGGAGATTCTCCATAATCACAAATTTTTCTAAAGATGAAATCACCAAAATTAATGTGCCTCTTAATTCCCAATCTATAAAGAAGCAAAGCTTGCACCCTTGTAACGGAGGTTTTGTTATTGGAGGGACACAAATTGGCAACAAGAATGGAGTGAAGAAAACAATAAAGGGAAGATAAAGAACCACTTCCTAAATCCTTAGGCTTCACAGGCCAAGAGGTCACATTGCCATGGGTAATGGCAGTCACAAGTTCATCATCCTCAATCGAAACCAATTCATCCAAATAATCATTTAAACCAAGCATATCATTGATGACAGAAGGGGTAAAAGGGAAAAACACTCCTCTAACATATACATTGGGAGGAGAGGAGTAGTTCTTATCTAATCCCTTAGGCAAATTGGCATAAAACTCATAAATCATTTTAGGATAGAAGGGAAGGGGATGGTCCACAGTTAAGAATAATCCTCTTTCCTCAAAGAATTTGTCCATACCAAGCTTAGAAAAAGTTTCCCTATCCCTTTTCATTTCTACAACAAAGGCCTTGGAAGAAATTAAGGCAAACCTATCAGATGCCTTTTTGGTTAAAAACTTCTTGAAAAAGGGTTTAGGGGTAGAGACAAGGGAGACAGTAGAAGACAAACCCTTTTCAGCTTTCTTCCTTGTAGATGTGCGTCTGGATGTGGGCACATCCTCAGACACATCTTTTGAAGGGAATGGAACTTGGATGGATTCTATCTCAGTGTCATCAGCAGCAGAGGAGTCTAACTCTTGGTCCTCTTTTTCTTGATCAAGCTCTTCTCTCCCTAGCTTGTAGTTCTCATCAGATGCAGTATCATCACTATCTGAACTTGAATCAGATTCATCATCAAAGGGCTCTAAATCAGTAGCAGCCACCTTTTTCTTTCCCTTTAAATCAATTAAGATTTTTGCTAAGGGCTCTTCATCACTAAAGGTTATAAGGTCCTCAACAGGACTAGAAACCAAGGGAACAGAGGGCTCAACAACAGGAGCAAAAATATTATCCTTAGGGGGTGAAACATCAATGGGGATAATGGGATCAGATGATATTATGGGAGAAGATGGAGCAATAGGATCAATAGGAGAAGCAGAGTCAACATGGGGAGCAATCTCAACAGGAGTAATAGGATTAACATGGGGAATATTATCAGAAGGGGGAATTGCAGGGACAGGATCAACAACTAAGGGAGGAATAATTGGGGGTTGAGCCTTAGTCCTAATCAGAGGAGGAATTACCTCTTCTTCTTCTTCATCTTCTTCAAGAGCAATGGCTGTAGAGGGCTTCCCGCCAGGTTTCTTGAGATTCTTGGCCTTGTCAGATTCTGACAGCTTACGAACCCTACCAGAACGACGAAGAGCACGATGGGGCACAGGAGTTGTAGCAGGTTTCAGGGGTTTAGCTTGGGAGAGCTTCCTCTTCTTGGTTGAAGAAGGTTCCACAGTGGTTGAGACAGGGGCGACATCCGATGGTGGAATCACCGGAGAGGATGGAGCCTTAGGATTTTCAGCGGATGGTTCCAATGTGGGGGATTTAGGAGCAGTAGCTTCCATTATAGGATCAGACGAAGGTAATGGGGAAGAAAATTCCGCAAGAAACTTTGAAATAACAGGGTTCAAGACAATGGAATCCTCGCCTTTAGCTACTGAAATTGGAACAATGTCAAGAACGTCTTCTTCCCTAATGTTGGTATGATCGGCCATTTAAACCGAGGAATTGGGTTAGGTTGAACAGTGTAAAGAGAAATTAATGCAACGGTGTGTGATTGTGTGCAAAGAGAAGGAAGAACAAAGGGTTTTATCAAGGTTTATGGGGAATGGGACGGATGTGAGGTCTCATAAATACTCACAGTTTCCCCTTTCCTAATAGAACTAGGAATCCTTCTCCAAACAGGTTTAACATACCTCAAATTCCTTAAGAGTCCTCCAACGGCTAGAAACCTTTGAGGTTACCACACACAATCACCTTCCAAGAAAATAGGGGATCAAAAATAAACCAAGATTTTGTTAGATTTTTATGGAAACAAAAATATTTCGGTCATATCTTTAAATAAAACAGAATCCCAAAAGAATTTCCCAACCTTTTCAAACAAGGATTGATACACACCTTTTTCTTTCATGAAAGATATTGGAGATCAAAAACCTATATAATCAAAGAATGAACTAGGAAAGGAAATTAATTAACTAGCATATTTACAAAGCTCATATATGTCCTAAAAATGCAATATGCCTAGCATGATGCAAACACACAGGTGATGGAAATATTCTCAGCTTATGGATGTGGCATAGGATGTGAGTCACATAAGGGGACACATTTAGATCACAAAAATTCAATAAGCAATAATCCAATCTGCACAGCCTCTAGGATGCATCCACCAATTTTTTGTTGTGGATTTTTGCAATGTGAGTAGCTTTCACTTTACTTGATCCCAAAGATAGCCCTTTTTCCCAATGATCTTATCAAGTTTGACTTCAAGTTTTCTTATGAAAATCACTTGATCACAATGGTATGGCTTCATACTAAGGGTGAAGCAGCTGTTTCTCACATATATATATATATATTTTTTATTTTTTTTTTCTTTTAGCACCCACTGTGAGATACCTAGGAAGGTTATATCAAGTCACCAAAAGGTGACATGAACAGGAAGTGCTCACAATTAAGTGATCAAAAACCATGTCAAAGATGAAGACTCACAAGTGACCACACTGAGAAATTTCGTGCAAATGCATGATATATTTTTTTGAATTTTTATTTTTAAATTTTTTTTTTCAGTTAATCTAATATACAAATGTGTTAGAGGATGTGAGACACATTTGGTCTCACAACCTTAGATATCACACAAGCCAAGAGACTTCCTCAAGGAGGAAAATCTCTCCAAATCTAATGCCTTTGTAAATATATCAGCCAATTGATTTTCAGTCCCAACAAATTCCGCACACACGCTTTTTGTTCTACAAGATCTCTAATGAAATGATGTCTAATATCAATGTGCTTTGTTCTAGAATGTTGGACAGGATTTTTTGATATGTCCAAGGCACTTTTGTTATCACAAAAAGCAGTCAAAACTTTGCTATTCAATCCATAATCTTTTAACATTTGATTTATCCAAAGTAATTGTGTGCAGCAACTCCCAAGGGCAACATATTCAGCCTCAGCAGTGGATAAAGACACACAATTTTGCTTTCTACTATACCAGGACACAAGGTTATTTCCTAGATAGAAACATTCACTAGTGGTACTTTTTCTATCATCACTATTTCCAGCCCAATCAGAATCAGTGTACCCAACCAAATTGGTGTTTGTTTCTTTAGAGTAATGCAGACCTAGGTTCACAGTCCCACTCACATACCTAATGATTCTTTTCAAGGCTTTAAGATGGGACACTTTAGGGTTGGCTTGGTATCTTGCACAGAGACACACACTATACATAATATCAGGTCTACTTGCAGTGAGGTAAAGCAGACTTCCTATCATGCTTCTATAAAGGGTTTGATCAACACTCTCACCATCAGAATCATGACTTAGCTTTTGGGAAGATTCCATTGGGGTTCTTTGATGTGAAGAGTGTTCAAGTTCAAACTTTTTCACAAGATTCTTGGCATACTTAGACTGTGAAATGAACATGCCATCTTTGAATTGCTTAATCTGTAAGCCTAAGAAAAAATTCAACTCACCTACCATACTCATCTCAAATGTGAAAGTCATGCTATCCACAAATTTAGTTAGCATAGGGTCAGAATTTGACCCAAACACAATATCATCTACATAGATTTGTGCCACAAGAATCTCCTTCTTATTTCTCCTCACAAACAAGGTTTTGTCAACCTCACCTCTCTTGAATCCTAGTTGAAGCAAATGGTCAGTCAACCTACCATACCAAGCTCTAGGGGCTTGCTTTAGCCCATACAGAGCTTTCTTCAGCTTATACACATGGTTAGGATGCTTGGAGTCCACAAAGCCTTTAGGTTGTTCAACATAGGCTTCCTCATTTAGTATCCCATTTAGAAAGACACTCTTAACATCCATTTGATGAAGAGTAATCTTGAGGTAACAAGCAATGGCTAACAAAAGCCTAATGGACTCAATTCTTGCAACAGGAGCAAATGTCTCCTCAAAATCAATTCCCTCAATTTGAGTATAACCTTGAGCAACTAACCTAGCTTTATTTCTAGTTATCACACCTTGCTCATCAGTTTTTTTCTTGAAAATCCATTTGGTTCCTATGACATTACCATGTGAGGGTCTAGGAACAAGAGTCCATACCTCATTCTTTTCAAATTGAATTAATTCATCTTGCATAGCCATAATCCAGTCAGCATCTTTCAATGCTTCAGCAACATTCTTAGGTTCAATTTTTGAAACAAAACAACAGAAACTTACCTGGGAGTATCTTTGAGGAGCAACTCCATAAACCAACCATCTTTCTATAATCAACTTTGTCCTTTTGTCTAGTTCTCACTTGTGCATGCACATCTCCCACAACTTGTGAAGTGGGGTGGTTTTTCTGGATTTTTGAAGGAATATCCTTTGATCTATCCACACACCCATTCACATTACCTTTTGGAGCATCATCCCGATCGGAATCGGAAGGAACCGTCCTCGATTACAGGAGTTTGAGTGGATGTGGGAGCAGATGTGGGTTCGGATGTGGAGGCGGATGTGTCCACATCCTTGGTTACATCCTTATCGGGTTCGGCATGTTTATCGGCCTGAAGCTTCTTTTGATTTTTCAAAGACTGTTTCTTCATCCTTCCAAATTCAGCAAGCAACCTGAAACATCATCCTCAGTAGTCTTGAGGTTAAGATCAAGTGAGTCATCAAATTTAACATTAGCAGATTCCATAATGGTCTTAGTTTTGAGATTGAAAACTCTGTAAGCTCTACTGTTTGTGGAATAGCCCATGAAAATTGCTTTGTCACTTTTTGAATCAAACTTGGACAGGTATTCTCTATCATTGAGAATATAACAAACACATCCAAACACATGAAAATATTTCACAGTTGGTTTCTTTCCAAGGAGGATTTGATATGGGGTGACAGTGCTACCAATCCTTAGAAACACCCTATTGCCAATGTGGCAAGCAGTGTTTAAAGCTTCTGCCCAAAATTTCTTGGACAAGTTCTTGGAACTTAGCATGACCCTAGCCATTTCTTGCAAGGTTCTATTCTTTCTTTCAGCAATTCCATTTTGCTGTGGGGTGATTGGTGCAGAGAACTCATGAGTGATTCCCTTAGAATTGCAAAAATTGGTGAACATTTGATTCTCATATTCTGTACCATTGTCAGACCTAATCCTCACAGTCTTAAGACCATAAAGGTTTCTAACTCTTTTGTACCAATTCTTGAATTCTCCAATTGTTTCTGACTTTTCTCTTAAGAACATTACCCAAGTGTACCTAGAATAATCATCAACACACACAAAGGCATACTTTTTCCTACCAAAGTTTTCTACTTCAATAGGTCCCATTAAATCAGTGTGAATCATTTCCAAACATCTAGTTGTGGAGCATTGTTGGACCTTTTTATGTGATGCTTTTGTTTGTTTTCCCTTTTGACATGAACCACAGACATCAGGGTTCTTAAAGTTCAGTTTAGGGAGGTCTTTAATAGCTTCAAACCTTTGAAGTTCTTCCAGAGTTCTACAGCTAGCATGCCCTAATTTTTGGTGCCACAGATTGACATCATTAGCTTTTGAGCTTAGGCAAGAAAGATTGTCACCAAATTGGTAACAATTGTCAGCAGATCTAGGACCAGTAAACACACATTTATTATCCTTATCAAACACTTCACACAAGTGCTTATCAAACTTCACAAATAGGTCATCATCACACAGTTGACTGATGCTTATTGGGTTGGCTTTCAAGCCTTCCACATGGTACACATTGTGCAATTTTGGGAGACCCTTAACATCCAGGGTTCCTTTCCCAACAATCTTTCCTTGAGCACCTCCACCAAAATTTACTTTCCCTCCATTTATCACTTCATAATCAAGAAGGACTGCTTGATTTCCAGTCATGTGCCTAGAGCACCCACTATCAAAATACCAAGAGCCAGAGACAGTACTCTTGAGGAAAGAGTAAACAATATTGCAGGTGGTAATTAGTTTGGCCACCCACTGTTTAACAGTTTTCTTTTTGGGTTGCAGAGGTCTCAGATTGACAGGATGTGTGTTAGGATGTGCATACATCTTCTCACACATCTGAGGCTGATTAAAGTGACCAGATTTTTTATCAGCCTTGAGTTTGTAACAGAAGGGCCTAATGTGACCAGGAGCTAGGAAGTAATGGCAAATGTAATGCCTCTTCCTAGGTCTCTTCTCACTCAAAATGACTTTTTCTTTAAAAGATTGTTTTTTCACACTTTTTGAGGTAGAAGCCTCACATCCCTCATTTACAAAATTATTTTCAAAACCCAAACCAGTTTTGTCACGTTGACCTACAGAAAAAGCTTCTTCCATTTTTATCTTACTTTTATTTAACTTAGTAAAAGTATTTTCAGCTTTTTCACATTCATTCTTGAATTTTTCAAGGTCAACTTCTCTTTTGGTCACAAGGACTTCAAGTCTCGCAATGGTATCTTTTTGAGCATCATTTTCCTTTGAAAGAACAGCTTTTTCATCTTCACAAGCAGCTAATTTATCAGAAAGAGATTTATTTACCTTAACAAGTACCTCAATTTTGTCCAATCTTTTCATCCAATCTGTATGCAGCTCCTTGTATGTTGCAAAAAGTTCTTCATAGGGGATGTCCCTTTCTTCATCTTCATCATCTGAATCTCCTTTTACAGAGAAACAGTTCAGCAATAGTTCAGATGTGACACCAGATGTGTTCACAACTGAGACCACATCCAAGGAATTTTCAGGATCATCTTCTTCTATATCTGCAGAAAAGGCATTAAACACAGAATGGCAGTTTAAGACAGACATATTAGCCACTTCCTCTTCTTCATCCTCACTGTCACTAAGGGTAGCAGTTAAGCTCATTCCCTTCTTTTTAAGTGTGTTAGCACACTCATTTGCATAATGACCATAGCCACGACATGCTCTACATTGGACAGATTCAGATGATTTGTTTTCAAAACTTGGTTTCTTGAATCCGGTGTCGGTGCTAGGTTTTGGCTTTTCAGCGATCGAAGTAGGTCTATTAGGGAATTTGCTTATCCTTCTATTTTTCAAGATAGAACTTAATTTCTTTGAAATAAAAGCTACATCCTCATCTTCAAGATTAGACTTGTCAATTTCGGAGGATAATTCCACAAGCTCTTTTGGTAGAGAGCGGCACTTTTAAGGGCAAGGCGTGTGTTTTGTTCTTTTTGAGCCTCAAGGTTAAGCTCAAACACGGTCAAGATTCCTATGATTGTGTCAAGACCTACGGTGTTTGTGTCCTTTGTTTCTTCAATCACGGCTACTTTAATGTTAAACCTCTCAGGTAAGGTCCTTAGAATCTTACTCACAAGTCTTGCATTGGAGATAGATTCTCCTAGACTTGTGCATTCATTTGAAATCTCATGAATCTTAGCAGCATATGACACAATGTCCTCAGTTTCTTCCATTCGAAGTAACTCAAACCTATCCATTAAAATTCTAAGCCTGGTAGCCTTCACACTTGGTGCTCCCTCACATTGAGTTTGCAAAATATCCCAAGCGGTTTGGCTATACTCTCATTAGTTATAAGCTTGTACATATTCCCGAAACATGGTGGAAATAGCACCCATGGCTTTTGAATTGTAATTTGCGGCTTGTATTTCATCAAGAGTCCATTGTTCTTCGGGTTTTCTTTCGAAAAGGACTCACCAACACCGGAAGATGGCTTTTTCTCCACGGTAGGAGGTTGCCATGCAACAAGAATGCACATCCAAGCCCTTTCATCAATACTTTTGATGTAATTTCGCATCTTAGACTTTCAAAGAGAATAATTAGTGCCATCCAAGACAGAGGCCTATTTTGGTGATTTTGGCATTCCATAATGACTACACTTTACGGATCAACACTCAGTAATATTTCGAGAGTTGGCTTTGATACCAATTGAAAGTTTCGTGTAGCTAGGAAACTTAATCACGCAACAGGCAAAGGATGTGAGTACAGATGTGTCTCACAACTGTCCACACATCCACAGATAATGCAGCGGAATAAAGTAATTAAAAACAAATTAAATGCAATAACTCAAGAGTTATTTACGCTTACTGATCTGTGTGATCAGCAAACTAGGCTTACGCCCAAAAACTTTTCACTATAAAAACTTTTGTTTCTTACAAAAACAAATAAGTGAAAAACTAAAATATGAAAATACTAAACAAGTTCTAATCACCTTCTACGATATGAACAACTCCCCTTTCCCAAGTAGGACCTATTCAATCAGAAGTAAAACAAGAGAACTTTATGAAAACCTAGATGTGAGTTACGGATGTAAGCTCACAACCTAAAATCAACAAGGTCGAATGCTATGAAGTATGTGTATTTTTCTCTCTAAAATCCGTAGCTTCTCATGTGCTGAATGCCTTGTATTTATAGTGCACCATTGAGAAGATCTTCATGCAATCGACCTCTTCCTTTGTGAGAATCCTTTTCCTATATGAAAACATAAAACACACTCACAAGGAAATCAAATATTAGTAGGTTAGTCCTAATATAAAACTATGTACATAAATAAAAGATATTTACTATATTTACAATTCCTAGTCAAAGTAGAATATTTATAAATCTCCATGAAAGTCTCAAAATCTTCTTACCATAATAGAAGTCAAATTAAATAAGGAAACAAGTAGTTCCCTACAAAGCTCACGCTTTCATAAATGACACTAATTTTCATCATTTTTGCTAAATACTATTACTTTCTGGTATTTTCTAAAAATGCCTTAAATTTGCAATTTTCTAAAAATGCCTTAAATTTGCTGCACTTTTGAAAATAAATTAATTTATTTTCGTCACTTTTTATTAAATGCTAATTTTAAGCACTTTTTATAAGTGTTTAATTTCTGATACTTTTTATTATAAATAACGCTAATTTTTGGCACATTTTAATAATAGCCCACAAATCTGATCTAATTAATTGTGGTTAAAAGAGCCTTAATTTGATTATCTTTATTGCATACTTATACGGATGACATTAATTTATAAATTATAGTAAATTTATATGACTATATATCATTCATAAATGCATAAATATAAGTTTAGGTACTATTCAATTAAATTTGTGAGCTCATATTAAAATAAAATGGCAGTCAAACCTATAGCGGCCCACTAAACCGAACTGCAAGACTAAACTGATATATTAAACCATACTCCCTCCGTCCCACAATAATATATAAACTTTCCATTTTGAACGTCCCACAATAATATACTCCACTTTTTCAAAATGGAAAGAAATCTTTACTATTCCCTCCACTCATTCTCTCTCCTACATTATTTTAATACTCACATCACCATTATAATTTACTATTCTCTCCACTCATTCTCTCTCCTATTTTATTTTCACACTCACAACACTTTCAATATAATATTCCCTCCTTAATTTCCGTGCAATGATCAAAAGTCTATAAAAACATAGGAGAAGGGAGTATTAAATAAACAGAAAATTTTGGGGGAAACCTGTTTCTCCATAAGTTATAAAAAGTCCTGTTTTTAAATATATCAACTTGGTGTTTTAAAGCCTAAACTCACTGTTTTAAAGTGGACTTTTTATAATTTATAGAGAAACAGGTTTCTCCTAAAACCTACTCTTAAATAAATCAAATCACCCTTTCACACCAAATCAAAACAAACCAAACCACTCTTTGAGGCAAAACTAACAAACTGAAACATGAGATCAAACCGTCAAAATAAACCATATTACATAAATTAATTCTCTCCCCATTTTGTATATTATTTAATATATTTGTATATTTATTAAAATTTACTCTTAGATCAATAAAAACATACATTAAATAAACTAATTCTAATACCAGTTATGTATTTTATTTAATATTAATTTTATCATTTGTTATTATCATTGTGACACATAAATAACTAAATTTTCTTTACCATCGAAGATTGTAAAGTGTTTTTGTTCCTTAGGCCTCTTTCTTTCTCTAGTCTCCCTCTTCCTCAGATTTTTCTTTTAACACCCGCATCTATCGTTTATCCTGCGATCTGAATTGTGTTTTGAACCGTAATCTGAACCATGAGCTTAACCACGGTCTGAACCGTGGTTTTAACCACAAAATTGAATCGAGATTTGAACCAAATCGAACCAAACCATAGCGGCTTGGTTTGGTTCGATTTGAATTTTTTCATGATTCAGTTCGGATTGAAATTTTCTCAAACCGATAAATAGTGGTTCGATGCATAAATTTTCCTAAATCGAACCAAACTGAACCATTTACACCCCTAATAGTTGGTATGGGACCAGTGGCGGAGCCAAAAATTATAGGAAGGGGGGCAAATTGCTTGGTGTAAAGCAACGAAAAAAAGGGGCAGCGCCCTCAAATGTTTTTTTTTTGGCTATTTTTTCATATAAATACAACTTTAGACATAGACATGGTTAATTACCTACTTTGATGGTGATAATAATACACTGGTTTTTTATACAATTCAACACATGTACTCCATCCCAAAATGATATTTTCACTATTTTTTTTTTTGATACGAAGCTATACTGAATAATAAATACTCCCTCCGTCCCGCTAATATTAGCACACTTTCCTTTTTGGGCGTCCCGCTAATATTCGCACACTCCCAAAAAGGAAATTTTATATTAATAAAATATTCACCCAACCCCACTCATTCTCTCTCCTACATTATTTTAATACTCACAACACCATTATAATTTATTACACCCTCCACTCATTCTCTCTCCACTTATTCTTTTACACTCACAACATTTTATTAAAATATCATATTCCTTAATTCCCGCGCAAACAGTGTTTGTGCTAATATTAGCGGGACGGAGGGAGTATAGGTTAATTTAATAATGTTAGTGAAATTTAAAACATTTTAATGACACACCATTATAAATAATATCAATAACAATTTTTAGATATTAATTAAGATAACTAAATTACACAAAAAAAATATTGCTAAAAGTACCGTCATGTTAACGCCAAAATATGAAGATCATTTGGGGACGGAGGAGTGAGTATAACAAGAGTCCATACCTCATTCTTTTCAAATTGAATTAATTCATCTTGCATAGCCATAATCCAGTCAGCATCTTTCAATGCTTCAGCAACATTCTTAGGTTCAATTTTTGAAACAAAACAACAGAAACTTACCTGGGAGTATGCTGAGGAGCAACTCCATAAACCAACCATCTTTCTATAATCAACTTTGTCCTTTTGTCTAGTTCTCACTTGTGCATGCACATCTCCCACAACTTGTGAAGTGGGGTGGTTTTTCTGGATTTTTGAAGGAATATCCTTTGATCTATCCACACACCCATTCACATTACCTTTTGGAGCATCATCCTGATCAGAATCAGAGGAACTGTCCTCAGTTACAGGAGTTTGAGTGGATGTGGGAGCAGATGTGGGTTCAGATGTGGAGGCAGATGTGTCCACATCCTTGGTTACATCCTTATCGGAGTTCAAGATGTTTATCAAGACCGAAGCTTCTTTTGATTTTTCAAAGACTTTGTTTCTTCATCCTTCCACCCAAAGAAACAACCTGAAACATCATCCTCAGTAGTCTTGAGGTTAAGATCAAGTGAGTCATCAAATTTAACATTAGCAGATTCCATAATGGTCTTAGTTTTGAGATTGAAAACTCTGTAAGCTCTACTGTTTGTGGAATAGCCCATGAAAATTGCTTTGTCACTTTTTGAATCAAACTTGGACAGGTATTCTCTATCATTGAGAATATAACAAACACATCCAAACACATGAAAATATTTCACAGTTGGTTTCTTTCCAAGGAGGATTTGATATGGGGTGACAGTGCTACCAATCCTTAGAAACACCCTATTGCCAATGTGGCAAGCAGTGTTTAAAGCTTCTGCCCAAAATTTCTTGGACAAGTTTTTGGAACTTAGCATGACCCTAGCCATTTCTTGCAAGGTTCTATTATTTCTTTCAGCAATTCCATTTTGCTGTGGGGTGATTGGTGCAGAGAACTCATGAGTGATTCCCTTAGAATTGCAAAAATTGGTGAACATTTGATTCTCATATTCTGTACCATTGTCAGACCTAATCCTCACAGTCTTAAGACCATAAAGGTTTCTAACTCTTTTGTACCAATTCTTGAATTCTCCAATTGTTTCTGACTTTTCTCTTAAGAACATTACCCAAGTGTACCTAGAATAATCATCAACACACACAAAGGCATACTTTTTCCTACCAAAGTTTTCTACTTCAATAGGTCCCATTAAATCAGTGTGAATCATTTCCAAACATCTAGTTGTGGAGCATTGTTGGACCTTTTTATGTGATGCTTTTGTTTGTTTTCCCTTTTGACATGAACCACGTACATCGGGGTTCTTAAAGTTCAGTTTAGGGAGGTATTTAAGAGCTTCAAACCTTTGAAGTTCTTCCAGAGTTCTACAGCTAGCATGCCATAATTTTTGGTGCCAAAAATTGACATCATTAGCTTTTGAGATTAGGCAAGAAAGATTGTCACCAAATTGGTAACAATTGTCAGCAGATCTAGGACCAGTAAACACACATTTATTATCCTTATCAAACACTTCACACAAGTGCTTATCAAACTTCACAAATAGGTCATCATCACACAGTTGACTGATGCTTATTGGGTTGGCTTTCAAGCCTTCCACATGGTACACATTGTGCAATTTTGGGAGACCCTTAACATCCAGGGTTCCTTTCCCAACAATCTTTCCTTGAGCACCTCCACCAAAATTTACTTTCCCTCCATTTATCACTTCATAATCAAGAAGGACTGCTTGATTTCCAGTCATGTGCCTAGAGCACCCACTATCAAAATACCAAGAGCCAGAGACAGTACTCTTGAGAAAAGAGTAAACAACATTGCAGGTGGTAATTAGTTTGGCCACCCACTGTTTAACAGTTTTCTTTTTGGGTTGCAGAGGTCTCAGATTGACAGGATGTGTGTTAGGATGTGCATACATCTTCTCACACATTTGAGGCTGATTAAAGTGACCAGATTTTTTATCAGCCTTGAGTTTGTAACAGAAGGGCCTAATGTGACCAGGAGCTAGGAAGTAATGGCAAATGTAATGCCTCTTCCTAGGTCTCTTCTCACTCAAAATGACTTTTTCTTTAAAAGATTGTTTTTTCACACTTTTTGAGGTAGAAGCCTCACATCCCTCATTTACAAAATTATTTTCAAAACCCAAACCAGTTTTGTCACGTTGACCTACAGAAAAAGCTTCTTCCATTTTTATCTTACTTTTATTTAACTTAGTAAAAGTATTTTCAGCTTTTTCACATTCATTCTTGAATTTTTCAAGGTCAACTTCTCTTTTGGTCACAAGGACTTCAAGTCTCGCAATGGTATCTTTTTGAGCATCATTTTCCTTTGAAAGAACAACTTTTTCATCTTCACAAGCAGCTAATTTATCAGAAAGAGATTTATTTACCTTAACAAGTACCTCAATTTTGTCCAATCTTTTCATCCAATCTGTATGCAGCTCCTTGTATGTTGCAAAAAGTTCTTCATAGGGGATGTCCCTTTCTTCATCTTCATCATCTGAATCTCCTTTTACAGAGAAACGCTCGGTAATAGTTCGAGATGTGACACCGGTATGTGTTCACAACCGAGACCACATCCAAGGAATTTTCGGGATCATCTTCTTCTATATCTCGTAAAAGACATTAAACACGTAATGGCGCTTAAGACAGACATATTAGCCACTTCCTCTTCTTCATCCTCACCGTCACTAAGGGTAGCAAAGTTAAGCTCATTCCCTTCTTTTTAAGTGTGTTAGCACACTCATTTGCATAATGACCATAGCCACGACATGCTCTACATTGGACGTATTCGGATGATTTGTTTTCAAAACTTGGTTTCTTGAATCCAAGGTCGGTGCTAGGTTTTGGCTTTTCAGAAGATCGAAGTAGGTCTATTAGGGAATTTGCTTATCCTTCTATTTTTCAAGATAGAACTTAATTTCTTTGAAATAAAAGCTACATCCTCATCTTCAAGATTAGACTTGTCAATTTCAGAGGATAATTCCACAAGCTCTTTTGGTAGAGCAAAGAAAGACTTTTAAGGGCAAGACTGTGTGTTTTGTTCTTTTCCGAGCCTCAAGGTTAAGCTCAAACACACCAAGATTCCTATGATTGTGTCAAGACCTACGGTGTTTGTGTCCTTTGTTTCTTCAATCACGCCTACTTTAATGTTAAACCTCTCAGTAAGGTCCTTAGAATCTTACTAACAAGTCTTGCATTGGAGATAGATTCTCCTAGACTTGTGCATTCATTTGAAATCTCATGAATCTTAGCAAGATATGACACAATGTCCTCAGTTTCTTCCATTCGAAGTAACTCAAACCTATCCATTAAAATTCTAAGCCTGGTAGCCTTCACACTTGGTGCTCCCTCACATTGAGTTTGCAAAATATCCCAAGCAGTTTTGGCTATACTCTCATTAGTTATAAGCTTGTACATATTCCCAGAAACATGGCTGAAAATAGCACCCATGGCTTTTGAATTGTAATTTGCAGCTTGTATTTCATCAAGAGTCCATTGTTCTTCAGGTTTTCTTTCGAAAAAGGACTCACCAACACCAGAAGATGGCTTTTTCTCCACAGTAGGAGGTTGCCATGCAACAAGAATGCACATCCAAGCCCTTTCATCAATACTTTTGATGTAATTTCGCATCTTAGACTTTCAAAGAGAATAATTTGTGCCATCCAAGACAGGAGGCCTATTTTGGTGATTTTGGCATTCCATAATGACTACACTTTCTGGATCAACACTCAGTAATATTTCGAGAGTTGGCTTTGATACCAATTGAAAGTTTCGTGTAGCTAGGAAACTTAATCACGCAACAGGCAAAGGATGTGAGTACAGATGTGTCTCACAACTGTCCACACATCCACAGATAATGCAGCGGAATAAAGTAATTAAAAACAAATTAAATGCAATAACTCAAGAGTTATTTACGCTTACTGATCTGTGTGATCAGCAAACTAGGCTTACGCCCAAAAACTTTTCACTATAAAAATTTTTGTTTCTTACAAAAACAAATAAGTGAAAAACTAAAATATGAAAATACTAAACAAGTTCTAATCACCTTCTACGATATGAACAACTCCCCTTTTCCAAGTAGGACCTATTCAATCAGAAGTAAAACAAGAGAACTTTATGAAAACCTAGATGTGAGTTACGGATGTAAGCTCACAACCTAAAATCAACAAGGTCGAATGCTATGAAGTATGTGTATTTTTCTCTCTAAAATCCGTAGCTTCTCATGTGCTGAATGCCTTGTATTTATAGTGCACCATTGAGAAGATCTTCATGCAATCGACCTCTTCCTTTGTGAGAATCCTTTTCCTATATGAAAACATAAAACACACTCACAAGGAAATCAAATATTAGTAGGTTAGTCCTAATATAAAACTATGTACATAAATAAAAGATATTTACTATATTTACAATTCCTAGTCAAAGTAGAATATTTATAAATCTCCATGAAAGTCTCAAAATCTTCTTACCATAATAGAAGTCAAATTAAATAAGGAAACAAGTAGTTCCCTACAAAGCTCACGCTTTCATAAATGACACTAATTTTCATCATTTTTGCTAAATACTATTACTTTCTGGTATTTTCTAAAAATGCCTTAAATTTGCAATTTTCTAAAAATGCCTTAAATTTGCTGCACTTTTGAAAATAAATTAATTTATTTTCGTCACTTTTTATTAAATGCTAATTTTAAGCACTTTTTATAAGTGTTTAATTTCTGATACTTTTTATTATAAATAACGCTAATTTTTGGCACATTTTAATAATAGCCCACAAATCTGATCTAATTAATTGTGGTTAAAAGAGCCTTAATTTGATTATCTTTATTGCATACTTATACGGATGACATTAATTTATAAATTATAGTAAATTTATATGACTATATATCATTCATAAATGCATAAATATAAGTTTAGGTACTATTCAATTAAATTTGTGAGCTCATATTAAAATAAAATGGCAGTCAAACCTATAGCGGCCCACTAAACCGAACTGCAAGACTAAACTGATATATTAAACCATACTCCCTCCGTCCCATAATAATATATAAACTTTCCATTTTGAACGTCCCACAATAATATATAACTTTTCCAAAATGGAAAGAAATCTTTACTATTTCCTTCACTCATTCTCTCTCCTACATTATTTTAATACTCACATCACCATTATAATTTACTATTCTCTCCACTCATTCTCTCTCCTATTTTATTTTCACACTCACAACACTTTCAATATAATATTCCCTCCTTAATTTCCGTGCAATGATCAAAAGTCTATAAAAACATAGGAGAAGGGAGTATTAAATAAACAGAAAATTTTGGGGGAAACCTGTTTCTCCATAAGTTATAAAAAGTCCTGTTTTTAAATATATCAACTTGGTGTTTTAAAGCCTAAACTCACTGTTTTAAAGTGGACTTTTTATAATTTATAGAGAAACATGTTTCTCTTAAAACCTACTCTTAAATAAATCAAATCACCCTTTCACACCAAATCAAAACAAACCAAACCACTCTTTGAGGCAAAACTAACAAACTGAAACATGAGATCAAACCGTCAAAATAAACCATATTACATAAATTAATTCTCTCCCCATTTTGTATATTATTTAATATATTTGTATATTTATTAAAATTTACTCTTAGATCAATAAAAACATACATTAAATAAACTAATTCTAATACCAGTTATGTATTTTATTTAATATTAATTTTATCATTTGTTATTATCATTGTGACACATAAATAACTAAATTTTCTTTACCATCGAAGATTGTAAAGTGTTTTTGTTCCTTAGGCCTCTTTCTTTCTCTAGTCTCCCTCTTCCTCAGATTTTTCTTTTAACACCCGCATCTATCGTTTATCCTGCGATCTGAATTGTGTTTTGAACCGTAATCTGAACCATGAGCTTAACCACGGTCTGAACCGTGGTTTTAACCACAAAATTGAATCGAGATTTGAACCAAATCGAACCAAACCATAGCGGCTTGGTTTGGTTCGATTTGAATTTTTTCATGATTCAGTTCGGATTGAAATTTTCTCAAACCGATAAATAGTGGTTCGATGCATAAATTTTCCTAAATCGAACCAAACTGAACCATTTACACCCCTAATAGTTGGTATGGGACCAGTGGCGGAGCCAAAAATTATAGGAAGGGGGGCAAATTGCTTGGTGTAAAGCAACGAAAAAAAGGGGCAGCGCCCTCAAATGTTTTTTTTGGCTATTTTTTCATATAAATACAACTTTAGACATAGACATGGTTAATTACCTACTTTGATGGTGATAATAATACACTGGTTTTTTATACAATTCAACACATGTACTCCATCCCAAAATGATATTTTCACTATTTTTTTTTCGATACGAAGCTATACTGAATAATAAATACTCCCCCCGTCCCGCTAATATTAGCACACTTTCCTTTTTGGGCGTCCCGCTAATATTCGCACACTCCCAAAAAGGAAACTTTATATTAATAAAATATTCACCCAACCCCACTCATTCTCTCTCCTACATTATTTTAATACTCACAACACCATTATAATTTATTACACCCTCCACTCATTCTCTCTCCACTTATTCTTTTACACTCACAACATTTTATTAAAATATCATATTCCTTAATTCCCGCGCAAACAGTGTTTGTGCTAATATTAGCGGGACGGAGGGAGTATAGGTTAATTTAATAATGTTAGTGAAATTTAAAACATTTTAATGACACACCATTATAAATAATATCAATAACAATTTTTAGATATTAATTAAGATAACTAAATTACACAAAAAAAATATTGCTAAAAGTACCGTCATGTTAACGCCAAAATATGAAGATCATTTGGGGACGGAGGAGTGAGTATAACATAGTTACACATACCAAAAGTTAACATGTATAGTTGTTCAACATTTTCAAATCTTACCCACCAAAACAAAAGAAAATCATAAATATAAAACATTTTACTTTAATATATAACACTTCGTCCCACTAAATGTTAATCCTTACAACTCTTTGGGTATCTTATTAAAAATTACAATTTCATTAAATTGAAATATTTTAATACTTCTCTATTAAATGAGACACGCACATTTAATTCTCGTGTTCAAAATAAAAGTGTAATTTTTGTGGAACGGGAGAGTATGATTGTATATAGTACTCCCGCAGTCCCTGAAAGATTGTCCTATTTGTCATTTTGACTTGTCCTAAAAATTATGTTCAATTTCTAAACTTAGGCATGAATGTTAGTGCAAATCTACTAAGGTACAAGAAGGTGAAGCTCTTCCTTAATAATTGCAAAATGTACAACAGGACAATCTTTTAGGGACGGAGGGAGTACATATTTTTATAGTGATACCCATAAAATAAAAATAAAAAGAATTAAGAGGGGGGGGGGGCAATTGCCTCCGCTTGCACCTCTCTAGCTCCGCCTATGTATGGGACTACTGCTCGTACTACATTTTTTTAGAAAAAAATAAGGGAATAATACAAGAAAATGAAATGTACTACGCACTCATTTACACCAAAGGTAATATGACATGATTTAACAGTATAATGTAATATATTTTTAAGTCTCATTACAAATAAGGTAACTCATTTGAATGACATTAATTTTTATTAACAGAATGAAACAACTATTCAAATAAAATAACAATGGTCAAAAAAGTAAATCCCCTTTTATCTCCATCTTCTTTCATTTATATCCTTTCAATTTTATTTCTGATGCCGCAGGAAATGTGCTTATCAATCTTCCTCCCCGTGGCAGGACTGATCACTTGGCTCCTTGACCTGAAAACCAGAACACACGACTAGCCGGATGTGTCTCCGGCTTAGACCCTCGAGCGTGAGAGTAAGTATTTGAAGATTGGAGAGCAAAAATGTATTGAACCAATGAATATTCAGATAACAAAATTTCAGTTACCTTATAATCGTGGTAGTGATGATGTATTTATAGTTGATGAGTGCGGTTATTTTTGGTGGGGCTACATGAGCTCCGTGATTCATGGGACAGTTACATGTCATGGGAACGTGTCCTGGATTGGCTCCTGAATTGTAGGGAACCGATTATGGAAAGATTTGAAGCACGTGCGTCTGTATCAGTTAGGTCGACGCTTGCTTATTAGGTCGAGGTCGCCATTTGAGGTTAGGTCGACCTGACTGGCGGGTAGAGCTGGATCGTACCCGAATCAGAGCATGGATCGTAGAGTCGGACCAAGCTAGGTCGGGACCTTGGAGGTCGGAAAATGAGCTTAGGTCGACTGATCCTGTTGCTGGGCCTTGGGCCTTATGGTAATTGGGTCAGACTCATTAAGAATGTGGAGGCCACGGCTACCTGTGATTGGGCCTTACTCGCTTGGCCCAACTCGACACTTTTGATATGTTCAGTGGCCCCCAACTTTCGAGTTGACATTGTCGACTAGGAAGTTAAGGAAATTTTGATGAAGATTGTTGTGACTCGCAGGTCGCTACTCGTTCTGAAGTTTAGTCAACCAAAGATGACGTGGCACAATCCTGGACGTAGACGACGAACGGTCAGATCTGAAGGACCGCCGTATTTTGCAATGATTATTATTTTGACGTTTGATAAACTGCCTTGGGAACTGTTTTCCCCAATTAATTAGGAAATTAATTTTCGAATTTATCCTCTTCCTTCTTGGTTGCGGAAAATATAAATACTAAATTCCTTCTTCATCTAGAACTTTTACCATCTCTGAACTCTGATATACTCCGGCGAAGATCACGGAACAGCAACCAATTTAAGCCAGGCTCTCGCTTTCTGCTACACCTCTTCTTACAAGAACATATTAAGGTATTTTTCCTACACATTCTTGCCTTTAGGGTTTAATTTTTTGCTTTGTACCTGATTCCGCCATGGCTAGGACCTTCAGTAGTGAGCCTGGAGCCGGGTACGGATACTGCACTGTCAACCTGTAAGTACCCAAATCTGGCTCATGCCTTCCGGTTAATTTTCCCGACAATTTCGGTAAGTTTTCCGGTAATTCCCCAGACCTTCCCAGCGTTCCGGAAACATTCCGGAACTGTTTTTTATTAAATAAGGGCTGAAGGGGATCCTTCCTAATTAAGAAACACGTTTTTCTTAATTATGAAGGAGGGTTCTAGAATTTGCCACCTTGCATGGTTCTAGAATGCTGAGTCATTCAGGATAAGCCCGCACGGCTGCATTAGCTTGCTGCTCCTGGCCGCACGGTTTCATTCACCTTATCCAGATTACCTATAAATAGAGGCCTCCTCTACCCATTTCAACACACACAATAGAGGCACAAAATACACAATACACTTATAAACACTCCCAAGACGTGAAGAATATTGGTGCAAGCTCAAGAAGGTGAAGAAGGAAGGCCAAGAAGCTACCTCCCTCCTCCTTGAAGACCCAAGACCAACCTATCCTCCTAGCTCCGTTCGAAGAAGCAAAGGAAGCAATTGGTAACCTCGCACGCCCTAACCTTGCTTTTAATTGATATACTTGCTCATTGCATTCATATATCTTGCTTGGGACTTGGCATTTATTCATAAAGATCACATCTTTATCACCCCCTTTCCCTTTTGCATGCATTAAGACCTCATTTGTCATAAAAATGTAGTCTTTTTCATAAAGGTGCATCCTTTGCACCTAAAACCCCCATTTTCAAATAAAAATATCATTTTTATGCATCATTTGCACATAAAAATCCAATCTTTTCAATAAAAATGCATCCTTTGCATTCAAAAACCTTTTCCAATGCATCATTTGCATAAAAATCCTATCTTTACGCATCACTTGCATAAAGATCATTTCTTTCAATCAAAAAGCATCATTTGCTAAAACCAAAAATGTCATCTTTTCATTAAAGAGTCATTTTTCATCATGCATTTCCCCTTTCCCCCAACCTTGGAACGGACCGGTGTAAAAGATCCTATCTTTACATCGTTCCTTCCATTAAAGGTTCACAATTTCTTTGGAAAGGGATAAACTTGAACCCTATATCTCCGATTATCGCTTAAGAAAGAGTATGAAGCCTCTATACGAGCTCGACCGTCTTAAAGCGTAGGATTGATGGGCTAAGGACCCTCCTTTTCTAAAGAACCTCATCTTTGACCAAAAGAGAGTCATTCTCTCGATCACGCAAGTCCCGAGGGTCCCGAGGTTAAAATGCGATGATCACAAGTCATAAGATGAGGACGGGATCATAATCCCAAATACACAAAATTCCAAGGAATCCCGAGCGACAACCAACAAATGGTTTGTACGTCCGGAAGACAACTTGGGACATCCCCCCCCTTTTTCTCAAACACATGCACACAAGAAAGCACGCAAGCAAGCACGATTACTGAAATTTTGGGAGACTTGCTCCGGCAAGGCACTTTGGATGAACGCCAAACGTTCTTCCCAAGGGGTAACTTAACCTCCGAACCCAAGTAAAAACCTTTTTTTCAAAGTTTTGAGGTAATCAAAATGGCGTGGCGACTCCGTTTTTCAAATAACTCGGATGTCTTCAAACTCGCGTGAATCCACAAAATTTGGGCACACATTCACAGTTTGGCGACTCCGCTGGGGACATCCCAAAGGAGAAAAGCTTTTATTTTCAAAACAAAAAATCGATACTCGGTATATAGGTGGAAACCACTTACCCTTCCTGTACACTCCCTGATGTGGGAGTTGGGATAACCGGTGGTTTAACAATCCACGTACCAGTATCCCTTTTCGAAAAAAAAAAAAATTTTGAAAATATAAAAGAAAGCTTTTCCCTTTGAGCGGGTTAGACTCCCGTCGCCGATTTCATTAATCATGTTGCTTTCTTTACCATGCATTGCATCATTTGCATCTTGGAATCTGTGCATACTTTGAACGGGAAAAAACCCGAAAAATAGCAAAAGGAGTGGAACCTGGAAAATTGATCCATGCAGTCGTACGGCTCAATCCTCCTTGGATTCTGACCGGGCGACCTCAGTGGCAATTCCACCAGGCAAAATTGAGGTTAATCTGGCAGTCCTAGCAGCTTGGGGCTACTCAGCTCCATGACTGACTGGGGCTCCCAGAAAATTTACGTGCTTATGTGCTGCATTTTTCCCCGTCCCGAAAATCATTCCTTTAAAACACATTTATGAAAATTTCTGTTTTAACTCAAAAAGGAACAATTTTAGGAGACCGCACACTACGCGCACCTGATATATCCTGTACACTTTGCACGCACGTCCTTTAAACCCGGGGTGGTTCCAGTTGCAGTCACGGACAGCCTTACGATGCTCCCGGGCGCGCACGGAATCATTCCAACCTCCCCATGGCAGCCAGTGTCGACCAATGCACAGTCCGTGTCACACGTTTCAAAAATCCGTGACTTTTGGTTGGTTTTTGGTCTAGTCCGTGTCATATAGCCCAGTTGCATACCCACGTAAAGGTCAAGCCTTAGCTCATAACGGAAGCCAAGATTTTCGCTCAAGCGAAATTCTGCCGAAATTCCGACAAGGAAAAAATCGGTGGGATCTTGACTCCGACATTGACTATTGACCTTGACCCGCACGGAATGCGTAAGAGTCAAGACCGAGTCTTTGCCAAAAATCAAAAGATCTTTCGCTCAAGCGAAGCTCTGCCAAAATTCCAATAAGGAAAAATTGGCAAGATCTTGACCGGCATTGACTTCGATTCCGACCCACGCACCGTGTATGCAACGAAGTTCAATGTGACACCGTGTCATCCGGCTTTTTACCGCCCGACCCATGCCTATTATTCTCTCGGACATTACCGAAAGTCAGAAACCGTCATTCGCTCAAGCGAAACTCTGCCAAAGATCCGTCAAGGCAGAGAGACGAGACTTTCCCGGTATTGCCTTGACTATAATCCGCATCGCTCGTGCGTTGATGTTGGTGTAATGCCCTAGGCTTTAGTTATGTTTAACTGAAAACCGTTATGTATCATCTTTATCATTTATGTTTATTATTTGATTATTATATAGTTTGCATATTTATTGTAATAATCTCCGTCCCTAATTATTAAGAGAATAATTAGTATAATTGTCAATGGATAATCATGTGATGATTATATGCATAAGAGATGCACATTGAAATTATGGGTACTTGTTAGAGAACAAGTGACTGGACATGACCCGCATGAGATTTATGTCATGGTCAAAATGTCATACTTAAATCTCATACGGTTACTTCATTTATTTCCTAGACCTGAGACTATCATAACCTTACATATGATGAAAGCCATGTTTGATTTTAGTCAAACGATATCTTAACACGATATCTATAAAGGCTATCATTGGCATGATCGGATTCATGATGGGAAGGATGATAAGTCAAGAAGGAGTTTGTCCCTCGGAAGAGAGATGTTATGCTTGGGCCCCTCGATGAGTGATAATGATGAAAGTGTATGGCCGTACCCCAATATGATTGGAATTATCATTATACTCAAGAATCGAGAAAGCATTGAACAATAACAAGTTGACAAGGACCATGACTTGTGTTCAATATAACATCGTGAGACAAAAAGGGATGAATGGAAGTACACCGTTGGAAACGTGAACTCTTACGTTGCATTATTTGGGTAGACATAATGGCTTGCTAGAGTCCGCTTATGTCTTATGAGGATCGATATGATCGAACTCATTGCCAACATAATGTAATCCTATTGGGTCACACACAACTAGAATGAATTGGTTAAACCGGAGGAAGAATGATTGAGAAGCACGAGCGGCTACTTATGTCACGCGACATATCAAGCCAATGGCTTGATATACCGCGCGACATAATAGGCCAATACGCGTTATTGACAGCCTGTCTCTCCTAATACGATTAGAAGAGGTATTTACACTATTGTAGTATAAATACAAGGGTACTGTCAAACCTAAAAGCCTAGCCGAAATTTTAAAGCAAAATTCACAATCAAATTCTCTCAATATTCTTCAAGGTTTAGATCTAGCAATCGACAAGAAATTGTTCTTGGATTCATTCGAAGGTGTGGATACCAAAAGAGGGTCTTCGCTCGTTCATCGATCAAGACCTAGAGTTCAAACAAGTTGAAGAACGAAGTTTGTGATTCAATATCACATAATCAAATCGTTCGATAGCTCAAGACCGGAAAGCGTTTCAAGGTTGGTTTAATTCTATTTCATTGATATTCAAATTAATTGTATAGAACGGATCCTAGGGCTTCTTGGGTTTTATGTTTTTAATGCTTAATTCATTGCGCATGGACCCGTAAAACCCAACGGTGGTATCGAGCCCCGTTCGTATGGTTAAGTTTGAATTAACATGCTAGATTTAAGATATAAATTGTTTATATGCTTATTGCATGTTTTGAAGGTGATAGAATTATTAATTGTTTATGTGAAACAATGTGAAAATCGTTTTCGAATTATCTTGAATTAAATCGTAAAAAGGATGTTTTACGTGATTTAATTACATGTAATCTATATTGGTTCGAATGGAAATCCTGTTACTTGGCCGCTCATGTCGCGCGACATGTTGAGCCATGTGGAGTTCAGGTTAAGCGGCTGTTACGTCGCGCGACATATCAAGCCTCTGGGCGATGTTGTCACGCGACATAATAAGCCAAAGCGGCGAGAATCGGTTTGTTCAATTTTTCTGCTATTCTGTGATTGTGTTTACAATCTGATATGTTGATATGAAAATCTGGATGTTATAAAATTGAGTTTATAAGTCCGCGATAGATTGATTCATTGATATACATGATTAATTGATTAAAATGTGATTTTAATAATTATTGCAATGTATATGAAAATCTGGATGTTATAAAATTGAGTTTATAAGTCCATGCTAGATTGATTCATTGATATGCATGATTAATTGATTAAAATATGATTTTAATAATTATTGCGATGCATGAATTATTTGTTCTTAAGTATTAAGAATTTTATTAGATGTTTAGTTGAAACATTGAATTGTGATTTCCTAAAATGTTTAGTTGAAACATTGCATTATAGTTTCCTAATATGTTTAGATTTAGACATTGTAAATTTTGGATCTTATGATTGTTTATGGAAACAAGTCATAAATACGCGAAATTTAAAAGGAAACTAATTGTTTATAAAAGGTAGTGATTATGTTGCCAAATCGTAGTTGATTTCTAATTGTGCATGACTAGGAGAGTTACTCTAAGGAAGAGTTGGTACTTAAGTAGTCCTTGTGGCTCACCTATCTTCCTGGAAACTTACCTGGTGCATGATTATGACTATCTTTGCCGATATGCTTATAATCTACCTTAAAGAACCTTCATTTAACTTTTAAGTTCTTTATGCCAATCCATGATTTAAACACTTGAGACCACTCGGATAGTTTTGGGTGGGCTTGCCATAGCAAGGTGCTTTGATTCTATTCCGTTTGCGAGCAAGATGAGGAAATGGTGGTTCCTATACGTTTAAAATGGATGAACTTAATTGGGTTATCAAAATGGTTTTGGACCCAAGGCATAAGATGAGATTAAAATATGCTTAGACATATGATGTCTTAAAAATCTCATAAAAGATCCTAAGAGTCATATATGATATGATTGATGTTTTCTACCTAATTAGTTTGATCTTGAGCGGTGCGCCATAGCGTACTTGAGATCAAATTAAAGATGGATCTTAGTCCTAAGAGTCATATACGATATGATTGATGTTTTTCTACCTAATTAGTTTAATCTTGAGCGGTGCGCCATAGCGTACTTGAGATTAAATTAAAGTTGGATCTTAGCCCATTAAATGCATATTATGCTTATTAGCATTAGAAGGTGTATGATTTAGTGGGAGTATTTGTAAAATACATTATTTGCTCTTAAATGATAAATGTGTTGATATTGATATGTGTTCATATAATTTGTATATTTTGTTGTAGAAATAGCATTACATAATGATAATTGCGATTCGTCCTTATGAAGGACAAAGTTTGAAAGGAACGATACATTTAATTCTGATTGGATCAGAAGCCTAAAGAATGGTTCTTGGGTAAATGTGTACGTTCTTGACGAATTCGTTCCCACTGAACCCATAGCAAATGTTGCAAAGGGCAAATAAGGAAGCAACATTAGAAACATAGTGATGATTCTGACAATATTGCTTGCCTTGTATTTGCCACCATGGTTGAAGGCTCTTATGAAGAACCTTGAGCACATGATAACTATTCTTTTTGTTATAGCATAACGCAAAAAAGGAAATGTTCCAAGTGCAAGCTAGGCAAAAGATATATGTTGTGGTGAAAGCTCTTAATTCATATGATGAAAGAAGGAGCAATCCGCGAATTGTGTTAATGGTTAACACAAGAAAGGGTTCACAAAGGAAGGAAAAGTAGGTAAAGCAAAAGTTGCTAAACCTAGGACAAAAGTTGTCAAAACCGAAGAGGCTAAACCCAAAGTGTCTCAAAAGGATGCAATTTGCTATCATTACAATAAGATTGTCATTGGAAGCAAAGTTGCAAGGCTTATTAGGAAGGCCTAAAAGGTGAAGAAGGGCAATATGATTGCTACTACTTCAAGTATCTATATGATAGATATTTTCCTTTCGACTTCTTGTTCTTGGGTATATGATACCGGATTGGATCTCACATTTGTTTAAATGTGCAAGGAACAAAGAATAGAAAGCTACTCAAATAAGGTAAATTAAACCTAAGCATGGGAATGGAGCAAGAGTTGCAACATTAGCCATAAGGGACTTATGAAGTCACTTTACCTTGTGAAATAGTACTTGTTTTGAACAAGTATGACTACGTTCCAGATTTGAGTAGGAGTATTATTTCTGTTTCTTAAATGGATGATGAAGGATATAATTTTCTTATTTTCAATAAGAAGTTTTATATTTATTTAATAATATGTCTTATTGTAATGCATATGTCATTAAATGATCTTCATATCCTTGATGATGAGAAACAAAATAATATTGAAGATATCTATGATATAAATGGGAAATCTAAACCGAACAATATGAACAAAGCGTTTATATGGCATTGCCGGCTTGGTCAAATAAATAAGAAACATATATCTAAACTCCATTAACATGGACTTTTAGACTCATATGACCATGAATCATTTGAGGAATGTGAATCTTATTTATTGAGATTATCGACCAAACCACCCTACACTAAAGTAGTGGGAGGGCTAGTGACTTATTGGTCATTATACATGAGATGTATGTGGACCATTAAGAAGCATTGCTAGGGGAAGATTTCGGTATTTCATCACATTTCGCTAAAGACTTATCTAGATATGACTATGTCTATCGATGAAGTCCGAAGGTGAATCGTTTGAGATGTTTTGTACATTTCAAAGATGAAGTACAAAACAACTTGGTAAAACTGTTAAGTACTTCGATTAGATCGAGGTAATGAATATTTGAGCCAAGAGTTTGACAATCATCTCAAAACTATGAAATCGTTTCAAAGTTGACTCCAACCGGAACACCACATTGTATGGTGTGTACGAAAGGAGGAATTGAACCTTGTAGGACATGGTTCGTTCGATGATGTGTCAATTAGACTTTCCTATTTCCTATTTCCTTTTGAGGATATACATTAGAAATAATGTGGTTACACTGAATCGAGTCCCTACTAAATCGGTTCCTAAGGCCCCACATGAGATGTGGCATGGAAGAAAAATTAGTTTGACTTTCATGAAGATTTGGGGTTGCGAATCTTATGTAAAGAGACTTGTCTCTTATAAAGTTAGCACCAAATCTGACAAGGTTATTTTCGGAAATTAATCTTACAACCGCTTAGAGAACAAAATGTTTGTTGCTCTATACGATTCGTTTCTTGAAAAATAGTTTCTCAATAAAAGAATCTAGTGGGAGTAAAATTAATCTTGAAAGAAGTTCAAGAACCCGAAAATAATATGGAACCAAGAGTAGAGACAGAACCAAGTTCACAAAGGAGTTGTGAAACCGGTTCAAGATGCACAAGTCCATCGTAGATTGGATAGGTTACGATCCGAACTCAAGAAATAGTGATTTCTCGTTGCGGAAAGTGATGAAGTGGAAGTCATTGAGAATGACGATCCCACTTGCTATCAAGAAGCGATGTCCTCTCTAATTTGGATAAATGGTTAGGAACCATGGAATCCAAATTACAATCCATGTTTAACAATCAAGTTTGGAACTTGATTGGGCTACCTAAAAGTGTAAAAACTAAAGGGTGCAAGTAGGTCTTCAAAGACCAACATGGATGTGAAGGTGTATACTTTTATGACTAAGGATTGTAGCAAAAGGACTTAGGTTAATTCATAGTATTGACTATGTTGAAACCTTTTCCGCCAGTTACAATGTCGATGTCTGTTAGAATTTCAATTGCCATGATCGCATATTGTGACTATGTGATATGACAAATGGATGACAAACGACTTTCTTTAAATGGAAAGATTATTAAGGATGTGTAAAGTACACAACCCGAATAGTTTGTCGATCCAAGAAACTCTAATAAAGTATGCATGTTGCAAGGATCCATGAGATGGATTGAAGCAAGCTTCAAGGAATTGGAATCTTTGTTTTGATGAATTGGTCAAAGAGTTTGACTTTATCAAGTACAAAGATGAACCTTGTGTATGCATGAAATTCAGTGGGAGCATGGTCTTATTTCTATTGTTTATTACAATAATATCTTACTCATTTGAAAAACAAGTTCCGACACTCAAGACTGTTAAGTCTTGGTCAAGGAAAGGTTTCTCAATGAAAGATATGGGTAAAGCCGCTTACATCCTTGGCATCAAGATCTATAGAGATAGATCTAGAAGGATAAATTGGTTTGAGTCAAAGTGTTCACATTAACAAGACTCTTAGAAGAGTCTAAGAAAAGTGGCTTGTCAATGGGTCATGGTATTTTCTCTTAAGCAATACCCATTGTCTTATGACAATTGATGAGCAAAAGGGAATGAATGAAGTTCCATATGCTTCGGCATTTGGATCTGTCATGTATGCCATGATTTGTACTAGACTCGACGTCTCGTATGCTATAAACATGATGAGTCGATACCAATCTGATCCTGTTGAGAACCAATGGATGGCAGTCAAGATGATCCTAAGTACTTAAGAAGAACTAAGGATACGTTCTTGGGATTTGAAAGATTGGAAGTTAATCTTGTTGTAAGGGTTACAAAGATGCTAGCTTCCAAGCGGCAAAGTTATTTTAAAATCGCAATTAGAATTTGTGTTTGTGCTTATTAGAGGTGCAGTTTTGATTGGAAGAGTTCCAAGCAGAAATTGTAGCCGATTCTACTACTAAGGCCATATTTTAGCAACATATGATGTAGCTGAAAGAGGCAGTTTGGATCAAAAGTTCATTTAGTATTTTTTTTTGGAAACACTTCAAGTGTTTTTCCAAGTATCACTAATCGATGAAACTTTTGTTATGACAATAGTGGTGCCACTTGTGCAAACAATGGAACCAAGGTCACAACAAGTGATCCAAACACTCACTTAGACGTTCTTCGAGGAATTCATAAAGAATGAGAAGACGTTAAAATATACAAAGTATCAACCGATGATGACATAAGGGTCTCACTTACAAAGACACTCGCATAGGCATGATGGGCATGTTAGATCCATGAGTATTCGATACATAAATGGAGCCTAGTGCAAGTGGGAGACTGTTGGTGTAATGCCCTAGGCTTTAGTTATGTTTAACTGAAAACCGTTATGTATCATCTTTATCATTTATGTTTATTATTTGATTATTATATAGTTTGCATATTTATTGTAATAATCTCCGTCCCTAATTATTAAGAGAATAATTAGTATAATTGTCAATGGATAATCATGTGATGATTATATGCATAAGAGATGCACATTGAAATTATGGGTACTTGTTAGAGAACAAGTGACTGGACATGACCCGCATGAGATTTATGTCATGGTCAAAATGTCATACTTAAATCTCATACGGTTACTTCATTTATTTCCTAGACCTGAGACTATCATAACCTTACATATGATGAAAGCCATGTTTGATTTTAGTCAAACGATATCTTAACACGATATCTATAAAGGCTATCATTGGCATGATCGGATTCATGATGGGAAGGATGATAAGTCAAGAAGGAGTTTGTCCCTCGGAAGAGAGATGTTATGCTTGGGCCCCTCGATGAGTGATAATGATGAAAGTGTATGGCCGTACCCCAATATGATTGGAATTATCATTATACTCAAGAATCGAGAAAGCATTGAACAATAACAAGTTGACAAGGACCATGACTTGTGTTCAATATAACATCGTGAGACAAAAAGGGATGAATGGAAGTACACCGTTGGAAATGTGAACTCTTACGTTGCATTATTTGGGTAGACATAATGGCTTGCTAGAGTCCGCTTATGTCTTATGAGGATCGATATGATCGAACTCATTGCCAACATAATGTAATCCTATTGGGTCACACACAACTAGAATGAATTGGTTAAACCGGAGGAAGAATGATTGAGAGGCACAGAAACTGGCTACTTATGTCACGCGACATATCAAGCCAATGGCTTGATATACCGCGCGACATAATAGGCCAATACGCGTTATTGACAGCCTGTCTCTCCTAATACGATTATAAGAGGTATTTACACTATTGTAGTATAAATACAAGGGTACTGTCAAACCTAAAAGCCTAGCCGAAATTTTAAAGCAAAATTCACAATCAAATTCTCTCAATATTCTTCAAGGTTTAGATCTAGCAATCGACAAGAAATTGTTCTTGGATTCATTCGAAGGTGTGGATACCAAAAGAGGGTCTTCGCTCGTTCATCGATCAAGACCTAGAGTTCAAACAAGTTGAAGAACGAAGTTTGTGATTCAATATCACATAATCAAATCGTTCGATAGCTCAAGACCGGAAAGCGTTTCAAGGTTGGTTTAATTCTATTTCATTGATATTCAAATTAATTGTATAGAACGGATCCTAGGGCTTCTTGGGTTTTATGTTTTTAATGCTTAATTCCGCTGCGCATGGACCCGTAAAACCCAACAGTTGAAAGGTCCTATGACCCGCTAGACCCGATAGGAGCGTTCTTTACTCTCGGTCGGTGGGATCCGCGTGCCCTATAGGACCCTCGCACAGGGCGATCCACCCTGGGAGGTCGAAATACGGAGTGGAATACGAGGGGCTTATAGACGTAGTGACGGAACCCAGATCCGGGATCTAGAGTAGTTGTGAAAAAGAAGGGCGGAACCCCTTTTCCAACCAAATAGATATTAATAAAAGACACTGTTTTAAGTAAACTTGAAGATTCTAATTTGCATATTGCACAGGCCTTCGGCTAAACACCTACCCCGAGTCTAAACCTTTCCTATCCCTTTCCCGCGAGAAAGAAGTGGGTGAGAACACCGGGTCGGCGACTTGTTAGCGCAGAATCCTCGGACGGTTCGCGAGAATCCTCGGTTTCGAGAATCGAATGGCCGATTTGACAGAGAACATTGATGGTTTGGGTAACCGAGATGGCTAAGGAAGAAGAGCTAGCCTATAACCAATGCCCTCCCCCATCTTCATATAACCCATTGCCAAAGACTGTCCCTTCTCGGTCTTCTCCAATACCCCAATTTGTTAGGGTCCCGACACCCTCGCTTCCTCTGCATCCCCCACGGGACCTTTTTCCTCCTTTCGGCTGAGCCTACTTTGGAATCCAAGTGCCGGTTTGACCTTTCCAATTTTGTCAATGCACTGTGAATTTGCCTACCTCTCGGACGGCTACGGTGAAGAGTCGGTCGGAAACGAGAATAGGAATGGATGGATTCTACAGCGATGATGACAGTTCAGTAAAAGGAATGGACTTGGAGCCAACGGAAGTGAAACCCGAAGGGCAAGATGAGGTAGAAAGCCACGAGACACGGAATAGGGGATGAAATCACTTCAAAGTGTGTCTGCGGCCTATGCAAAGGCTCGGAGAAGGATGCTAGCTTAGATGAGGTAGTGTATGAGTCCTATATCCTAGAGTTCAATACTCCGTACAAGGACTTGATAGGTGAATGGAGGAACTTGATCGAAGCTTTAGCCAAAGAGGGAAGTGGGCTCCGCCCACCGATCTGGAACATGTAAGCGTCGCCGAAGCCAAACTCTCATCGGGAAGGGTAGACTCTATCACGGTGTTAGTAGTCACTCCTGAAACTTGGTACGAAGAAGAATGTATGGATGCCTTGGAAAGAGTCACGAGTTTAGAGGCGACCCCAGTCCCCTTTATGTCCTACGATGATAATGATGTTTTCTGGTAATCCCTAAGCCCGAGGAAGAGTCCGAGATACCCCTCGTATGGCGTCAAGTATCCCGACTGCTTTTGCCCTCATTGGTCATAAGAGCCAAGGCGAAAGTTCCCACGAGAGCTACTGTAGTGACAACCGATGAAGACACGGTCGAAGTGCCGGAAGGGACAATAGAGGAGTGGTTAGCCCGAAGCCAAAAGCCCAGAAAATCTCTCGACGGTAAGGAAAAGGAACCCGCCATGAGGTTTGACCCCGCGAAATCCTTATTGATGATGGAATTTCCCACTTCGAGAAAATGTTTGGCCAACGTCAAAGATGCCGTCGAAGGTTGACCCCGGGGAAAGAAAGGACATGCTTGGATGGTGATGAGGAATGTGATCCTACTCTGTTAAAGAAGTTGCTAGGTTCGGATGAGAAAGCCATTTGCCAAGCTCCAAACTCCGGAAGTGATAATTCTTGTTGCATGCGACTTTGAAAAGTTTGAATGAGGCTGTGAAAGCTTTAAACGGAGAATGTGAAGTTGAAATCAGCCGGTCAAACTCAAAAGGTCAAAAAGCCGGTAACACAGGACCGGTCGGGAGGCCGCCTATGCTTCGGCGGCACCGTCAATCGGATCAATCGGCAAATTGGCCATACGCCGGTAAGAATCCGCCTCGACTTTGAAAGAATTGTGAGAATCCTCCGGTAGGAATAATGACCAAGGAAAATCCAATGTCTATGTGATGACTCGGTGCAGGCGAGATGAATGTTGAGCGGCTAAGGGTGACAAAAGAAGCGCCGTCTACGAGCCAAAAACGAGATAAAAGACCTTATAAGCCGAAGCGAGAAAAGCGGACTACGATAAGGAGGATCCGGTCCTAACTCGGTTGAAGTGTACCCAAGCCAATATCTCCTTATGGTCCCTGTTGACCTCTTCATACCCTCATAAGTTGAAGCTAGAAGAAAGTTTGGCCAAGACCATGGTGCCCATAGACGTCACCCCGGATGAGGTCGTCCAAATGATTGGAAGCATACACTATGGAAATATCATTACCTTTCTTGACTTGGACACGCCAAAGTATGGGGCTAGCCATAATGAACCCCTTTACATCACAGTCCGGTTAGAAGAGCGTCGATTACCACGGGTATTAGTCGATGGAGGGTCTGCAATGAATGTCTTGCCGGCTAAAATGATGGATTTATTGGATGCGAAGCCAACGGACTTAAAGCCTTCTAGTCGGACTATTAAGGCCTATGACTCCACGCACGATCGGTATTGGGGATCGCCACTCTCAAGATGTGGTTCGGAAAAAAGGTCATGGACGTTGACTTTCAAGTTATTGATATTCCGATTTCATTTCTTGCCTTCTTTGGGACGGCCTTGGATCCACCGGATAAACGGGGTAGCCTCTACTTTGCATCGGTGCGTCAAATTTCGGTCGAGTGATGGAACTATCACCACCATTTATGGAGACGGTGTCACGGTGAAGGAACCAGCCTTTGGGGATATCCCGATATTGGAGATCAAGCACGATGATGAAGGGTTAGCATTGACCGGATTCTCCGTAGCTTCTTCCAAGGCACAAGTGTGTTGCCGACCTCACCACTACTTCCGATAAAATCCCTCCTGCCATGAGAATGATGCGAAAAATGGGTTATCTTAGGGACTTGGATTGGGTAGAAGACTTCAAGGTCGTAACACCGTCATTGATGTGAAGGAGCAGAGACTACCGAGATATGGCTTGGGGTACAAACCGAACTCTCGGGATGCCGGAAAAGCTAAAGGCACGAAAGGTGAAGGGGTCCGGCTCCATCCTTACGGTCTGTCTACGACCCATTACTTTACAAAAGGAGGGACACAATATGATGAAAGTGATCGCGATCTCCTTGCGAAAACCCTTAGAGAACCTTGAGAAAGTTAGGGAAAGCCACCAATCCCGTTCGAAGAATGTTCCTTGATTTGCCGAGATATCCACAGGGCTACCACTACCGATTCGAGAATGAGTACGTCTTGAAAGGAAATCCGGCCGGTGTCAAAGAGTCGGCATCCGGGACAATGGACTTCTCCGCCTTTGAGTTAGCTCTTCCAAAGATCAGCCGGATAGAAGGCTGCCCGGCTGATGAAGACGATCGATGGGGTTTGCAAGAGTTGTTTGACAAAGAAGCACAAATCCCGAGACTTGATTGACTTGATTCGAGACGATGAGATAGTTGCCGTTATTGGAGACGATGGTGAAAGTCATTTTGATCCTCGCACTTTGGTGACTAAGACGAAATGCCATTGAAGAATTGGGAGACATTCTCGGGGCCGATAGCTTGATCGACGGCAAATGATCACGGAGCTTGGATTGGTACCCCGTCCTTCTCAACCCGGTCGTGTCAAACACCACTGTTGTCTATTCGGTCAGTCGGGAATCTTTGAATTCCGAGTCCTCGAGAAGTCATCCGAAGGCCTCACGCTGAGGATTATGAAAATGTAATCGATGTCATCTTTCCCTTTATTTTGAATGAAATGACAAATCTTTACGATTATCCTCTTATTGCCAACTTAACAAATGATAAATTAACTCAAAACTTAACAACGGTTAATAATGAATCATTTGAACAAGATGCAAACACACTAAACGAACAATACATTAAAGAAATCTTTAAGCGGGTTTCGAAAAAAGGAAAACCGGGCCCAAGTGCCGAGGAGGTTTTGATAAGTGTGAACTTAGGTACTATTGAGGAACCTAAAGAGACACAGATTGGAAGCTTCTTCCGGGGTTGAAAGGGACAGATTGATCGAGTGCTCGAGAGAATACGTCGACGTGTTTGCATGGTCATACAAGGATATGCCGGGGCTAGACAGGTTCGATAGTAGAGCACGTAATCCCTCTAGCACCGAGATGCTAAGCCGCAGCGTAAACCGAGAAAGATCAAGCCGGAATGGTCTCTACGAGTCAAGGAAGAAATTGAGAAGCTACTTTGCGGGTAGGGTTCATCGAGTCATTGAATACCCGACATGGTTGTCCAACATCGTGACCGTAACCAAGGCCAATGGGAAGGTGCGCCGTGTGGATTTACGAGATCCGAACAAGGCCGGCCCAAAGACGACTACCCTACGCCAAACATAGACATCCTGGTGGACTCCACTTGCCAACTACGAAGTCAAATCCTTCGTTGATGGTTTTGCGAGCTACAACCGGATCAAGATGGCGAGGAAGACCAAGAAAAGACAGCCTTCACCACACCATGGGGAACCCTCATTATACGTAATGCCATTCGGCTCAAGAATGCCGGGCTACTTACCAAAGGGCGGCGGCCGCGCTTTTCATGACATGATCCACAAGGAGATTGAGGTCTACGTAGATGATATGATAATCCACTCCAAAGGAGAGGGTGGGCAGCACTTTGTTGACCTACGAAAATTCTTTGAGAGGTTGAGACAAAGCATTCCATGAGACTAAACCCCGCCAAATGCACCTTCGGAGTGACAAGGGGAAAAGTGCTTGGGTATATGGTCACAGAGCGAGGTATAGAAGTTGACCCCGAAAGATCAAAGCCATCATGGATATGAGGCCACCTCAAACCTGCATGTAAGTCAAGAGCTTCATGGGTAAATTGCGAGACATCACCTGCTTTCACAATCGGCTGACCACTATGTGCGAGCCCATCTTCAAGCTCATGAAGAAGAATGTGGACACGTAATGGACCGAAGAATGCCAAGATGCCTTTGACCGCATCAAGGCATACTTAGTACATCCCCCTACTATGCCCCCCACATAGACGAAGCCTCTTCTCGCTCTATCTCACTCATCACGTACACGGCGGTTGGGGCTATGCTTGCTCGGGAAAAGAAAGATTCTCTGCAGAAAACGCCATTTACTTTGTCACTGGAAGCTACAGGGAGTGAGCTCAATTACACAAGATGTGAAAAGACTGCGTGTGATCGTGCAGGTAGTCGGCGAGTTGAAGCATTATATGCAAGCCCACCCTGTGAATTTGGTCTCGAAAATGGACCCCATCAAGTACATCTTTGACAAGCCTTCCCTCTCGATGCGTTTAGCGAAGTGGTCCTTCTTCTTGGCGTAATACGACATCAACTATGTGACCGTAAAGGCCATCAAGGGTCAAGCATTGTCGAGATCACCCGGCGAACTTCCCTCAGTAATGAAGACAGAGGGCCCGAACCCCAATTCCCGAGATGAAGGGATCTTTGCAGCTGAGCCCGAGAATAGATGGCAATTGTTCTTTGACTGAGCCGCTAACAAAAGAGGAAATGGTGTAGGAATGCTATTGAGTCGATCCGAAAGATGAGCATACCCCATAGCCCTCAAGTTGAACTTTCACGCCACGAACAATGTCGCCGAGTATGAAGCCCGCATTGCCGGGTTTGGAAAGCCGCCTTAGAAAGAAATGTCAAGGAGCTCGAAGTTTACGGAGACTCAGCCCTGATCATCAACCAAGTCTCCAACAAGTGGAAGACTGTGGACCCCAATCTGCAGCGGTATCATGCCCATATGGAGGAGTTAAGCCGGACAGGTTCGAGAAGTGACTTTCCACTACTTGCCGAGGGAAAAGAACAGATTCGCAGATGCCCTAGCTACTCTAGCCTCCACTGGTAGAGATCCCCGAGGGAAAAGCCATAAAGCCCTTCGTAGTGGGTAGAAGAGAAGCCCCACCTTACTGTTGTGAAGTGGACCTGGGACCCGAGCCTATAAAGGAACCTTGGTACAATCAGATTTACCAATTCCTCAAAGACGGAGAGTCGGCTTTCGAGACGAAGAAGGTAGACCAAAGGAAGGTGTCGGAACCAAAAGCTTGCGAGCCCCGAAAAGGTTGGCCTCCCATTATGTCATCCTAGGAGGCAGCTTTTGTACAAGAAATGCTATCAAGGACCACTCCTCTTATGTGTCACTCAAGAAAGAGCCAAAGAGTTGATGACCGAAGTCCACAATGGTCCTTGCGATCCTCACATGAATGCCGAGCCACTGATGCAAGTGATCCTCGAGAATGGGTTACTCTTTTGGATCTCCATGGAGACAGGCTGCGTCCGGCAACGTCAGGAACTGCGACAAGTGCCAGTGGTTTGCCAACCTCAACCATCTCCCACCTCATGACACATCTTGCATGATGACTCCTTGGCCGTTTGCAACTTGGGGCATTGACGTGATAGGAAAGTAGCCCAAACCAGGACAGGAAGCAATGGGCACGAGTTCGTGTTGGTAGCCATCGACTACTTCACCCAAGTGGGTAGAGGCCAAGTCCTACAAGGTCCTCACTTCCGAGAAAAGTGGCCCGGTTCATCAAAGAAAACATAATGTGCAGATATGGGGTGCCCAACGAGATCATTTCGATAATGGGTCACACTTCGAAGGAGGCTGCGATAGGCTAGCATCGAGAATTGAGTTACTCGCCACAAGTCGTCCCCGTACGAGACCTCGAGACCAATGGAGGCGTGGAAGGCTGCTAATAAGACACTCGAGCGGATCATCAGGAAGATGGCCACCCGTGGTCGTGATTGGCCCGAAAAGCTGCACCCTAGCACTGCAGGGCTACGGAGGCGTCTGTCGAGAACGGCCCACGAGGAGAAACTCCTTTTGCCACTAACTTACGGGATGGAAGCGGTGTTACCGGTGGAGTTGGAAATCCCGTCATTAAGGGTCCTCCTGGAAAGCAGTGTCAACGAAGTAGAATGGCTCTGAAGCCGGCATGATGAATTGGCCTTGCTCGATGAGAGAAGGCTCAAAGCCATGGATCACACCCGAGCCTACCGAGGCGAATGGCCGAGCGTTTGATAAGAAAGTCAAAGCCGAAACATCAAAGAGGGTGACTTAGTCTTTGAAAGTAAAGCCCCCTACCGAGACAACCCCCACAGGAAAATGGGAACCCATTTGGATCGGCCCTTATGTAGTGCGAAGATGCGCGGGAGGAGCAATGAAGCTTGCGGGACTTGGACGGCAATCCCTTTGTCCACCCAGTCAACGGTGATAAACTCAGAAGATACTATGTCTAATAAAAAAAAAAAGAAAAAAATCTTAGTGCAAAAAGAGTAATACCCGGCTAAATTTGAAAAACCCCAAAAAGGGCGGTCTAGGCAAAAAACGGGGTTGCACGAAAAAAAAAAAATAAAAAAAAAATATATAAAAAAAAAAAAAAAAAGACTTAGTTTTGTTAGTTCACCAGAATGAACTACGAAGACACGAGCCCCTTAGCCTTTCTTGTAAAAGGGGAACGTAGGCGGCCATATATGGTTCGGTCTAAACAATAAAAAAGGGCAATAAAGCTTCCATAAAGTGCGTCATGCTTAGCAATAAATAAAAAGGGTATTTCGGTTTTCATAAAACGAGTCCCAAGTAATAAGACATTTGAATTTCCATGAAACATGTCTTGATCAATTTCTAAAATAATATTTCTTGTTCATTACAAGTCAAAAATTTCTTGATGAGTTCAAGCACGGTCTACCTCTTGACTCTGCTAACTGCTAAAAAGATCTAAAATACAATAAAATGCCTAAATAAACTAATGTGTTTGCAAATGGCAATAAGAGGATCTTGAGAAAAGACTTGTCGGTCGTCATTATTCGTGAGTCTTCTTCGAGTCTTCTTCCCTTTTCCTCGGCCTCGTCGAGTCTTCTTCCTTTTCTTCTCAATAATGTCGGTATCCCTCATCCCGGCCTCTGGTATCCTCACTTTGGAGCCTCTACCAACCCCGTGTCAATAAGCGCTCTCTCTATACGAGCACGAGTCCGTATCTCCTCCCTCTGAGACTCGGTCGAATGAGCAACCTCGGACAACCTCTTGTCTACCAGGAGCCTCCATGTCCACGACCAAGTCACACGATTGGTTATGGCAGCTCGCCTTAGCCTCGGTCTCCCTCGAGTCCTACTCGAGTCGTGGTCGGCCCAGTAAAACTCGGCGTCTATCCTCCCAAGATAGCACACAGTCGCTCCCGTCTCCCTCTCGTACCGGTCCAAGTAGACAGGTGGTCAAGATGGTACTCTTCCTGCTCCTAAAGATAGCCACAGGTGGGAAAGCGGTGTATGTCCAAGCCCTCGAGAAAAAAAGTGAAGGCTGGTGGGTCCCTCATGTCTAGAGACATCACCTCCATGGTCCGGATGTCCTCCCGAGTCGCTCAAAGGCTCTGTAAAGCCCCAAGCTGCTGAGATACCAAGCGGGGTATGTAGAAGGATGACCGGCGAGAATCCACGGAACCCTCACGGCATAAGACTCCTGAAATATCCTCACAGTACTGCAACCTCCAGGTGTGGTATCCACCAACGGATGTCCAGTGGATAGCCTAGCCATCATCGACTCCCGGCTACCCTGGTCCTGTTGCCTAGGTGCACCTCTCCAGAAATCACCCAAGGGCACCGAGTCGGCAAAGCCCCGAGGCAAAGCCCGAGCTCTCTCTGCGGCCACAAAGTCAACACGGCGGACTCCGGACCTCATGAAATGGTCTCCCAGAGCCATCCCTGTCGATCCCATGCAAAGTCTCCCCCAAAACCGGTGGGACGATATCCTTCCCGGCCTGCGAGTCTCGACCATGTCCCGAGGAGACCACCGTGACAAATCCCCACGGACTCGGCGGTAAATGAAGAACGAAAAAGACGCAAAGGATAAATGCGTCCATAGCCACCATGCAGTAGCGGCCATAATGAGATCCAAACAGGCCCTTGCCCGGGATCTCTCGGAAAGGTCAATCTGTCCCATGGGGGGCTACCATCATCTCCTCGGCCTCTCCCGGAAGGAATCTCTGCAAAAGATGCAAGCTTTACCGCCACCGGCACGTCTCCGATCAGTGGAATAGATATAGCCTCGGTCTCGGGACCCCAATCAAGGCTCACGAAGTCTTCGTGCGTTGGAACGATTTCGTTGTAAGAAAGCGATAAACATGTCTTCGGACGTCCCGGAACTTTCTTTGCGGCTGCTCAACGAGTCCCAATCGGGCGGAGATCCCTCAAATGCCATAAAGACTTGATCTTGAAGGAAGAATCAAGCGGCCCCTTGTGATTTTGGAAGTTATGTCTCGCCCAAGATTGAAGACCGGACAGAAAATGGTCTCTCTTTCCCCCTTTGTAGTCTAATGGGCCTCTCCATCGCAAAAGTGATCAAAGGTGGTGTCTTTAGGTCCAAAATATGCCACAGGAACAGTTGAAACAAGTTTGGGTTGAAAATAAAATGAAATGGCCAAGCTTTGGTTTTATTCAAAAATGACCGGTCCGAGGCAGGCGTGAGCCGCACGGCCTCTTTTGCCCTCAAGGCCATGCCGCACGGCTTCATTTGCCCTGATGTAAATTGCAAATCTGCAGCAACCAAAGTTGCTGCCCAAGGAAGTTTTCACCCCACTTTCTCAGCAAAACCTGTACAAAAACATGTCCGAAGCCACCCAAGCGGTTTATATCATTATATATTATTTTGGCCCAGTTTCAGCCCCAATTCCAAGCAAAAAAGTCGCCCGAGGCTCGGATAATATGCAAATTGAAAAAGCATAAATTAGAAAAAGTAAATAAAGCGTAAATACAATGTCTTCGCCCCACCGGCGTCAAAATAAAGCAAAAATAAACAAGTTGTGCATAAAAAAGTGTTCATTGTTTGTTTTGTTCCAAATCTACTCTAGAGACCCCCTAGGCCTCGGATTCTTCTTCTTCCTCATCCTTTGCTTTCGGCTCATGGACGCTAGGCTCTCTCATCACGTCCTCACAGTCGCTCGCATCGGAAAGAGGATGTTGTCGTGCTCGTACTCCGCATGCTCCAAGATATCGGCATTAGGACCTCGCCCACGAGGCACTGGCTTGGATGAGTACTCCGAGCCGAGCGAGGATGCTGCGCCCAAACATGCCTCCTTTGCGCACGGGCTCCCGCACGCTTGTTGGCGCTTTAGTAGCGCGGGCCGGCTTCTTGACCAAGGATCGGCACACGTCTTTCCGGCCTGTTACACGACCAACCTTTGTCATAGGTGCGAGCTGGAACACGAGAAAAGAAAAAGAAAATCTCGAGAAAATCTCGAGAAAAATCTCGGAGAAATTGCAAAAAAAAACAGAAAATGCGAAAGCTAAAAAGGGAATAAGACCCTAAGAGTATACTCACGGTGCTATCGGGTGGCGGGGTATCTTGGGGCTCCCTCGTGTCGAGGGGAATCCTCGTCCTCCTCGGTACTCAGGTGTACGACGTATGAGAGGTGTGCGGGAGAGGATAGGCGGGTCGATAGGCTCATCCTCCCCATATCCACTGAGTGACCGCCCGGCAAATGCCTTGGCTACTGTGGGCGTCCTCGGGCGCTGCTCCACAAACACGGGTGAAATTACACAGGGATCCGGCTCGCGCGCGGAGCCCCGGCATCTCGCAGATTCGTCGCTGTTCGGGAAGTCGCCCTGGATCCGAGAGGCGGCACAATCGCGCCCGGCATCGGCTTATTCCGTTTAGCGTTGCGTGTTGGAGGTGTCTCGCCGTTTGCTTTCGCATTTTGTAGAGTCGCCACGCCGTTTTTATTAAGCCCAAACATTGAAAAAGGGCATCGGTTTAAAGATAAATTTTAAAGCTGTTTTTGTGTGATGAGATTTTGAGTTCGGAGGTCGAGATGACTCCTCGGGAAGAGAATATTAGAATATTGAAGAGCTCACCTTTCCAGGAGTGTCGCCTCGTAAAAGCGAGTCTTTCGGATACCCCTAATATCCTTTAAAAAGTTGTGTGTGTGTGTGTGTGCTTTTAAAAATGCATGCTTTGTATCGGATGTCTACATTGTATTGAAATGTATTGAAATAGAATAGGAAGGAAGCCTTACCAATGTTGGTTCGTATAATACTGTCTTCCGCAGGGGAATAGTGTTTGAGGTCGGAGTAGCGTTCGGATTGCTTGGGATGCCGGTTGTCTGCGGACGAGTTTCGGCGTGAGTTGAGGTTGTAGGCTACGTTCGGGCGAGAGGTTCGGCGTGCGTAGGGATCGTCGGGATCACTCGGGCGAGAGGTTCGGCGTGCGTTGTGGTGGCGGGAGTCACTCGGGCGGGGATTTCGGCGTGGTTTGGGATCGTCGGTTTGACTCGGAAAGAGCCGGGACAGGGAAAGACCGAGGCGAGCCTCGGAGTACCACGAGGGGCCTCGGAGTACCTCGAGAGTGCCTCGGGGCAGCGCGGGAGCGTCTCGGGAGCGCTGGAGAGGCTTCGGGCACCTCTAGGGGCTCGGAAGGCCTCGGAAGGATCCAGAAGGGGCGGGAATGCCTCGAAAGGGCTTAGAAGGGGAGCCGAAGGCTTAGGGAGGAAGAGAGAAGAGGGAGGTGTGAAAAAAATGAGGAGGGAGCCCTCTATTTATAGTCTCGAATTTGGTGCAAAGAGAGGTCCGTACGGACCTCCTTAGTTATCCAGATTTTGGTTTTCCTCGATTTGAGGGAATATGCAATGATGGTGAATATTGCAAATGATGGTGTCCCCTTGCAAAGAGGTCAGTACGGACCATCTTGCATGCAGAGAGGTCCGTACGGACCAAGTCTGCATGGAACCCATCATTTCTCCCGGGATTTGAGGGAATATTGTGGACTTTAAGGGGATTTCGGTAATTATGGAAACAAAGAGGTCCGTACGGACCTATATTGCTTTCCGGTTTCTGAAAATTCCCGAAAGGCCCTTTTGTCCCTTTTTATCCCGAAAGGCTCCTCCCTTGGTTTGGTTGGGGGTTTGAGAGGGTTTTGAGAGGGTTTTGAGTGAGAGAGGTCTCGAGGCTGCGTGGATGAGTGCGGTGTTTCCGTGTGTTTGAAAGGGAGTGATCCAGTTGGGGTACTTACGAAGCCCTCGACGGCGTCACTTATGAAAGAAGTGGGGTCGCCCGATAAGATAAGGGTCCTAATGCGGATCGCGTCTTTGGGAGAGGAAGTGGCCAGTGGAGGGTCAAAGT